>CM035441.1:120341557-120391557 GCA_020310875.1 Ceratopteris richardii | reverse complement strand
GACTGATTGTAAGCCAATTTCTATGCCCTTAGATCAGAATTTGAAGTTGAATACTACATCAAGTGAAGCATTGGAAAAATGCAGAGATACACATAATTCAACCATTTGACGCAGCCTTTGATGTTCTTGACAACGATGGCAGACTCGGACCAAGTGCATCTTTGGAGGACTAGAACGTAACATGGGTTATACTTGATAAATAGTGGCATGTTATTCCATGTACGAACCATTTCTGGATATGTTTGGAGAAGTCGGATCCTACAGGTGGGTTGGAAGGTTGACCCTTGTTTAGCACATTCAGGTAGATCATCAGGACCAAATTGAGTGGCAGAAGTAGGGGCTTTGCCACACCTTCGTTGAATCTCTGCATTGTAATCAGCCAAGAGCACACAATATGGCACGTATTGATCATCGTTAGTGTGTATCCAGCGGTGATGCGACATGTTCCGGAAGTACTTGGAGTTTATGATAGTGTCCTCCACTTTAGCCATTGATTGGATTTGGACTGCAACACGATCTTCATGGGGTTTGGCTGTCTTTTCGAGTTTCTGAAGCCATTCGGGTGCTTTGACTTCCAGGGTGTCCATTCCTTCCGATGTTTGTTGGCCGCCCGGCATAGGCATAGGAACATAGGGTTCCTCATACGACTCATCCACTTCGATGGGCACCAATTCGTCTGGCTCTCGTTCGGTAACTTGAGAGGGTTGTCTTTCATACTCAAGTAGCTTCTTTTGCAATTCTTCAACCTACTCTTTTAACGCCTTTACCTCCTCTGAAGTTGATACTGACTCTATGATCTTGGGTTGTTCTTCTTGCTCCTAGAGCTGGCGGCGTAGTGTATCTCATTCTTTTTCCATATCATCATGTGCTTCCAACATATCAGCATAGCTTTCCATAATTGTTTGCATCGTCTCTAAAGGGACTGCTCTAAACTGTTTTGGGTCGATCTCATGGGGGGAGCCTTCCATCACAGCTTCTAGGTTTTCTTCGTTCTGCTTTTGCAATCGCTTGTTCTCTTCGAGTGCCCTAGCCATGTGTTTTCTGAGTAGGGTCAAATTACGTCGGACTCTAAGATTATCAGTTTGGTAGAGTTTGAGTAGAGCTTGGAGTTGTTTGACGTCTGACGATTTTGATGGTTGGGGTGTCTCCAGGAGGGTTTGATGGGCGTGTTCGAGTGTGATGTAGCATTGATTGAGATCAGCGTAAGCCGCCTCTATAGTTGTTGGTGGTCCGTAGTTAATTGACGATGGTGATCTTCGAGAGTCTGATATTCGCTCTGTAGTTGATATACACATTCATGTAAAGTAGAAAACACATTATTTACATTTAAGAATACTGGGAAAGGAGAGGATGCAGGGGGAATGGGGAAGGGAAAGGGAATTGGTGGAATCAAGTGGTGATGTGGGTGGAGGGGATATGGGAGATTGTGGTTGTGTGTGGGGAGGGAGTGGTGTTGTGGCTGGTGATGTTTCCATGGTGTCAAAAGTGTGTGTGACCGTGTAGATGGGAACAGTGGGTGGGGTGGATGTGATGTTCGTGAATAGTGTTGTGAAGGTGGGCATAGTTGTCACAGCCTATTTTTCTATCCAGCCCTTTTCAGTGCTTGGGGGGTATGCCCTGTGGCACCAAATTGTGCGCAACTATGAGGGGTACTAGTACTCCTCATACCAAGCTCTCATTGCCTTCTTCAACACGAGTTGCTAATCGAATATAAACGTGTTCTGGCAATCTTCTTGGTGTCCCTCTTTTTGGTTTATGCATTTTGTGGGTTTGAACGTCTCAAGTGGTATTAGAGCAACGACCCTAGGGGAAGCCTTTGGACGGGCGGACTGTCACACCAGTGCTGGCAGCGCCATCTAACGTCCTGGGCCCATCCGTGTGAAGTTCTTTGACGTCGCAAGAGGTCTTTTGCCCTCCCTCCCTCCCTCAAGCAAGGCACCCCCTTGCCCCCCCCCCCTCAAGCAAGGCACCCCCTTGCCCCCCCCCCCCCCCTCAAGCAAGGCACCCCCTCCCCCCCCCCCCCTTCAAGCAAGGCAACCCCTTGCCCCCCCCCTCAAGCAAGGCCCCCCTTGCCCCCCCCTCCTCAAGCTAGGCAACCCTTCACCCTCCCGCCGTCCCCGCGCTATACGCCGTCGCCTCCGCGCTATCCGCCGTCGGCCTGCGCCCTACCCGCCAAGCCATGCCGTACCCTCATTTAACCGGTGGACCACTCCCTTTCCCATTAGGTGCCCGCGTGCCCTAGCCTCCCTCCTCTTAGGTACCCTCTCTGTTGGAGCAAACCAATCACAAATTGGTGATTATACAGATCTTGGAGAATGCTTATGATCAGAATGAAGAAAAGGAAGACATTTGCAAAATTAAGAAGAAGTCAGAATGTTGTCTTGAACACATATGTACATTAGCATAGTCATAGATGACTTAGATTTTTTGTTCAGTAAGAATTATGTACAAATTATCTATAAATACCTTGAGAAAAGTCGGGGCATGTATGAGAGCATATGTGACAATAGTTACAAGTCAAGAATTAGGGAGATAGAAGCAATGAGATAGTGGAAAGTGATTTTGTGTTTGCTCTCATCACTCAGTTGTAATCTTCTGAGTTAATGAAGAAATATTGCGCCCGATCTTTTCGTGACTGCTCCTTCTGTGTTTGATCATTAGCGAAATCCTTTTGAGGATATCTAAGTTGTTAGTTAATGAGCCTGTGACCTGAATTTCAGAGTCCAATTGTAAACAGGCTAGGAGAATTGTGAATAGGAACATTCATATGTGTTGAATGTCTACAGTTCTCTGAAACAGGCGCAAATTTCGTGTTTAATCTTTTGGTCAGTGCTCACTCCATAGTTTAAAGTTTTGTGCAAGCAAGCACTTAATCTTTAAGTTGCAAGGTGATCTACTCGTGGCTAAAAGCATTTGGCAAAACGGGTTAGATACTGTGAGAATCAAAGTTAAGAAGTTAGGGGTGTCTGAATCGACTTCTCAGAAGTACAGTTTCTGACATAGGTAACTTGAGAAGTTGATTTCTCAAGCTACACTTAATCTTTTGGAGTAATTCAACTTGGAATAGTTGCGCAATCTCTAGGAGATGATTCGTACAAAGTTTCATCAAAAACTTTACACGTTTGATAAGTCAATATAAGGAAATAGTGCAGCAGACTTTTCTGTGTATCACCTTCTTCACAGATTTGTTCATCTTTTGATAATTAGAAGTTGATCCTCTAAATGTGTGAAAGGTTTTGACTTATTCTTGGTATAGAGGTGCTCTAATCACAAGAATAAGTTGTTCTTTTGGAGATTAACATTCTCCATCAGTGGTATCAGAGCAGGAGACATCAATTTGAAGGAAAGGAGGATCTCGACTGCTGCAGATTCAAGAGATTCAACATTTGAAGGATCAAGAAGTGAAAGCTTGGAGTCAAAGCTCGAGGAGAAGACAAATTGACATCAAGAAAGGCAAAAGGAGTTCAATTCGAAGTAAAGGTACATACATTGTTTGAAAAGCTTGAAGATTTCAATACACAGGTGGATACAAGATGGGAGAAAGCTTGCAGATTGATAAGCTAGATAGGGAGAACTATCCAGCATGGTCCATGAGGATGGAAGCACACCTCATGAGCAAAGATCTTATATCATTTATTACAGGAGATGAAGAAAAACCAGAATTTGCAGATCCAAGTATTCCTACTAGGGAAGAACTTGCAATGTTGAAGACTTGGATGAGAAAGGATGCTCAAGCAAGGAGTATCATCTACATGGCTGTAAATGATTACCTTCTACCTCACATCAGAGGTTTAGAAAGTGCTACAGATGTTTGGAATGCCTTGGAAGAGCATTTCCAAAATACAACTAAGTCAAGGAAGTCCTCACTATGGGCTGAGTTCACAACTTTCAAGAAGAAGAGCTCACAATCAATTTCAGATTATGTGGCAAGGATGAAAGATATTGCAGATAGCTTGGGAGCAGTGGATGAAGACATTGAAGAAGAAAAGTTGGTAAGACAAATACTTACAGGTCTAAGAGGTGATGAGAAGTGGAAGCCTTTTATATTGTCCATAGAATTGTCACTTGATCATTTTACTCCTGACCTTAATCAATTGCTAGGACACATGCTAACCTTTGAGCAGGATCTTAAAGGAGACAATGATAGAAGTACAAGTCAAGCTATGTACTCCAAAGATAAGAAAAAGAATGGCAAGGGAAAGCAATCAAATGAAGATGAAGGGAATTCAAATCAAGCCAACTTTACAAAAGGGAAGACAAATTTCAGAGGTAAAGGAAGAGGAGGTAAGAACAAAGATAATGCTAAAGCTTGTTGGATTTGTGGCAGAACAAATCATTTGGCAAATGATTGTTGGTATAATAATCAAAGTGGAGGATACAACAATCAGAGTTATAGTCAAAGAGGTAGAGGAGGCAGAAACCAAAGAGGTAATTTCAGAGGAAGAGGTGGTAGGACATCATATGGTAGAGGAGGTGGAAGAAACTTCCAATCTCAGTCCTACAACAATAATTATTACAATTATGCATCAGATCAGAAGGATGACATGACTCTTATCTTGAATGCAACTCATGAATCAATGGGAGAAGATCAAAGAGTGTTCTATATTGACTCAGGGTGCAGCAACCATCTGAGTGGGAACCTATCCTTGATGACTGATATGGAAGCAAGGGTGAATGGACATACAGTTCAAACAGGTGACAATACCAAACATAAAGTGGAGAGCATTGGATCAGTGAAGACAAAGAGTGGAAGTACACTTCTGAGCAAGGTACTTTATGTCCCTACTATTCCTAAAAATTTGATAAGTGTAGGGCAAATTGTGGAGAAAGGATATGAAGTAAGATTTACAAATGATGGTGTCTATGTACAAGATCCAAATCAGGGATATAGAACCATAATTGCAGGTAAAAAGGAAGGAAGATTGTTTACTCTCAAAGTCCAAGGTAATGTGGGACATGCATTGTTTACCTATGGAGGTCAAAAGGTATCTGAATTAGACCTATGGCATAAGAGGCTAGGTCATTTCAATGAGAGAGCTATAAAGGAGATGTCAAAGAATCAGGTGGTGCTTGGATTGCCAAACATTGAAGGGCAACATATGGTGTACAAGTGTGAAGCTTGTCAATTAGGTAAAGCACATAAAAGTTCTTATAACAAATCAGGGTACAAGTATTCAAACATGCTTGAATTGGTTCATACAGATGTATGGGGTCCCTCAAGGGACTATAGCATAAATGGATCCAGATATTATGTGTTATTTGTTGATGATGCAACCAGGTGGATTACTTTGTATGTAATCAAGGACAAATCAGAAGTCTTTAAGACATTCAAACATTTCCATGCTTATGCAGAAAGGATCACAGGACAAAAGCTAAAGAGGTTAAGATCAGATGGAGGGGGAGAGTATTTCTCAAAAGAGTTTGATGATTATTTGTGGAATGCAGGTATCAAAAGAGAAGTAACTTGCAGGTACTCCCCTCAACAAAATGGAGTAGCAGAAAGGAGGAATAGGACTCTTGTAGAGTTTGCAAGAGCCATGATGAAGGAAAAGAATTGTCCAAATTACTTATGGGCAGAGGCTATTAACACTGCAACATATCTTGTGAATAGGTTGCCTTGCAAAGCTTTGGATGGAGGAACCCCTTATGAAGCATGGTGGGGTAAGAAGCCTAGTCTTGATCATTGTAAAGTATTTGGATGTATTGCATATGCTTATGTTCCTTCACAATTAAGACATAAGCTAGAACCAAAAGCAGAGAAGTATGTGTTTATTGGATATGATGATAGACAGATGGGTTACAGGTTGTGGAGTCCATCCACAAAGCAATTTCTTGTTACTAAAGATGTAACATTTGATGAGCAAAACATGTGGTATACAGGATCACCAAATGAGTATACAGGTGTTGAAGAAATTCAAAGAAAAGGAAAGGCAAAGGTAAAGGTATGTGAAGAAATTATTGATGAAGTTGACTCTAGATGTAGAGTGCAGGATCATGTAGAAGAAGGGCCAAGATTTGATCCAGAATCAAATGAGGCTGAAACATCAAGAAGTGCAGAAATCAGGAGATCTACAAGAGAAAGGAAAGAGCCTATAAGGTATAGTTATGATACATCTTTCCTAACAACAAAAGATTATGCCTACATTGTGAAAACAGAAGAAGATCCAACCACTTATGAAGAAGCCAAAGGTAAACAGAATTGGGAGAAGGCAATGCAAGAAGAGTATGATGCTCTACTTGAAAATGAAACTTGGGAATTAGTACCAAGACCAAAGAATCAGAAGGTCATTGGATGCAAGTGGGTATATAAAACAAAGAGGTTTGCAGATGGTAAGGTGTCTAGATATAAGGCTAGACTCGTGGTTAAAGGTTATGCCCAAACTTATGGGGTAGATTATGATGAAACCTTTAGTCCTGTTGCTAAGATGTCTACAATTAGGACATTGATTGCTATTGCTGCTTGCAAAGGATGGAAATTATCACAATTGGATGTGAAGAATGCATTTCTTAATGGTTACATTGCAGATGAAGTATATATGGAGCAACCAGAAGGCTTCATGGAGTCAATTGGATCAGATTATGTGTGTAAGCTCAAGAGAGCTTTATATGGGTTGAAGCAAGCCCCAAGAGCTTGGAATTACAGATTGGTCAAGTTCTTGAATGAATGTGGATTTCAAGCATCAAAGGCAGATAGTAGCTTGCTAGTGAAGGCAAGTGAAAATGGATATATTTACATGTGCATTTATGTTGATGATATTATTGTTACAGGAACAGATGCTCAAGGAATCAATGAACTCAAGAAGCAAATAGAGAAGGAGTTTAAGATAAGTGACTTGGGAAACTTATCTTATTTTCTAGGAATGCAGATTGTGTATACTCAACATGGAGTATATGTTTCACAAGAGAGATACTTGAAGAATCTTTTGATCAAGTTTAACATGGAAGATTGCAAGACCTCAACCACTCCATTGGAGGTAAATCATAAATTAAGCAGGTATGGAGGTGAAGAGTTCAATGACATGAAGAAATATCAGAGTTTGGTAGGTAGTCTAATCTATGCTACCTTGACAAGGCCAGACCTATCATATGCAGTAGGTGTGTTGTCACAATTTATGCATTGTCCAAAGAAGACTCATTGGATTGCAGCCCAAAGGGTACTCAGATATATCAAAGGAACCCTAAGTGAAGGTTTGTACTATGGTTTCACTTCTGACACAAGAATCAAAGTGTTTAGTGATGCAGATTGGGCAGGTGACTCAGATGATAGAAGGTCTACTCATGGATATCTATGTTATGTTGGAGACAAGTTAGTGTCTTGGTGTTCAAAGAAGCAACACACAGTTGCTTTATCATCCACAGAGGCTGAGTATAAGGGAATGGTAGAAGCTGCAAAAGAAGTTATATGGTTGAAGACCTTGATGAAAAGTTTTGAGACTGATCATAGTACTCCAATAATTTTTGGAGACAATATGAGTTCTTTGTATTTGGCAGCTAACCCTGTTTTTCATGCCAGAACTAAGCATATAGAGATACAGTATCATTTCTTGAGGGAAAAGGTACTTGATAAAGAGATTGAAGTGATGTACACTCCAACAAAAGAACAAGTGGCAGATATGATGACAAAAAGCTTGGATGGACCTAAGCTACAGAGATTCAAGGAGATGGCAGGAGTGAAGAAGAATGGAATAATCACAATTAGTGATTGAGGGGGAGCTGTTGGAGCAAACCAATCACAAATTGGTGATTATACAGATCTTGGAGAATGCTTATGATCAGAATGAAGAAAAGGAAGACATTTGCAAAATTAAGAAGAAGTCAGAATGTTGTCTTGAACACATATGTACATTAGCATAGTCATAGATGACTTAGATTTTTTGTTCAGTAAGAATTATGTACAAATTATCTATAAATACCTTGAGAAAAGTCGGGGCATGTATGAGAGCATATGTGACAATAGTTACAAGTCAAGAATTAGGGAGATAGAAGCAATGAGATAGTGGAAAGTGATTTTGTGTTTGCTCTCATCACTCAGTTGTAATCTTCTGAGTTAATGAAGAAATATTGCGCCCGATCTTTTCGTGACTGCTCCTTCTGTGTTTGATCATTAGCGAAATCCTTTTGAGGATATCTAAGTTGTTAGTTAATGAGCCTGTGACCTGAATTTCAGAGTCCAATTGTAAACAGGCTAGGAGAATTGTGAATAGGAACATTCATATGTGTTGAATGTCTACAGTTCTCTGAAACAGGCGCAAATTTCGTGTTTAATCTTTTGGTCAGTGCTCACTCCATAGTTTAAAGTTTTGTGCAAGCAAGCACTTAATCTTTAAGTTGCAAGGTGATCTACTCGTGGCTAAAAGCATTTGGCAAAACGGGTTAGATACTGTGAGAATCAAAGTTAAGAAGTTAGGGGTGTCTGAATCGACTTCTCAGAAGTACAGTTTCTGACATAGGTAACTTGAGAAGTTGATTTCTCAAGCTACACTTAATCTTTTGGAGTAATTCAACTTGGAATAGTTGCGCAATCTCTAGGAGATGATTCGTACAAAGTTTCATCAAAAACTTTACACGTTTGATAAGTCAATATAAGGAAATAGTGCAGCAGACTTTTCTGTGTATCACCTTCTTCACAGATTTGTTCATCTTTTGATAATTAGAAGTTGATCCTCTAAATGTGTGAAAGGTTTTGACTTATTCTTGGTATAGAGGTGCTCTAATCACAAGAATAAGTTGTTCTTTTGGAGATTAACATTCTCCATCACTCTCCCTCCCGAGTTGCCGCCGGTTGGCTCCACGCCACCATGGCCAGCGAACACGACGTTGGCACGGCCGGTCTAACTTCGGGGACGGAACGCGCCAAAAATGTGATTGAACGACACCGACGTCACAAGGCCCAACGGGCTGCCCAAGAAGAGGAACTCAACCATTTGCTCTTGGTGAATGCCGAGCTGCACGAACGCCTCCAGGAGGCTGAGCTCAACGCCGAGATCCACACCCAACCCAAATCCGACCAAGCCCCTCCAAATCCCGACCCCGTCCACGACCGCATCGATAGACTCGAAGACACCCTCGCTAGACTAACCACCTTAGTAGAAGCCCACGTCTTAGGTAAAGACCAGTCTCAGCCCCAACCACAACCTCAGTCAAGCACCCAACTGGCACCCCAACCCACTCCCACCCAAACGTCCCAACCGCCTCCAACCCCTTTAAACCCAACCCCGATCACTCTTTTGGCTTCTTCAAACCGAAGCCCTGGCTGCAACCATTGGACACGCATTGTCGGCCAGTTTCTACAAGACGAGGCCTCGGCTTGGTACATGGTGGAGCACAAGAAGCAAGCCTGGACATCGTGGGATCAATTCAAGGCAGCCATTGTCGACTACTTTGTGCCTTGCAATGAAGCATTCCAGGCACGGGATGAATGGCGCAACCTCCGTCAAGACAAGTTCATCGGGCCATACGTGTCACAATACCATTGGCTCATGCTCCGAATCACCGACATGGCAAAAATCGATCGGCTACATGGCTTTCTTTATGGGTGCTCCCCATACTACCGCAAAGAAGTAGAGAAACAAGACCCCCTAACTTGGGAGGATGCAGTGCGCATAGCAGAACGGCTCAATGACGCATACTCCAACCGGCTGGCACGTTCCACCGATGGAGGCCAATCTACCCGCAAAGATGCAACCACGACCAAAGAGCAAACGTCAACCTATCGAAGACCTACCGACAACCAACACAACCAAGGATTTAAAGCTCTTCCGGCTCCCACCGAGAATCGTTCCGGTTCACCCAGTCGAAGCAACCAACTTCGGCGCGACCCCCACCCGGTGTGCAAGCATTGCCAAGGCAGCCACCCAACCGAGAAGTGTTGGAGAAAACGAGTCGACACTAGAGTGCAAGCAACAAAAACGGAAGAGGCATCCACGTCTGGACCGAAGATCACCGAGATCAATAGCGATGAATCAGAAGACTCCTCACCTCGCAGACCGTCTACGTCAAAAGGTAGTGCTCAGTGCCACTCGGTAGCATTGCCCATCATCCATCAAGTATTCATTATGGCCGAGGTCAGAGGCGAACGAATGCCGGTGATGTTAGACACGGGTGCCACACACAACTTCATGACACCGGAATGCGCTCAACGTCTGGGACTCAAAGTCAGTAAACGGCTCCATATGTCAGTGGTCTTTGCCCAAGGAGAGGACAGTCATGTAAGGCATGCCGACAGCGTTCCAGTCACATTAGGACTATGGTTTGGCTACTTGAACTTCCTAATCATACCGATGGAAACGTTTGAAGTCATCCTAGGCCTGGACTTTATGGACAAACACTTGATCTCTTTTTTTGGCAAAGGAGTATACAAAGTTCTTTTAGATCAGAACGGGCAGGGCATTGTCGTTGATTGCAACCGTGTCCGGGCCCCTCGGACCGAAGAGCCGTCTGACAGTGAACCAAGCGAACCAAGGCCCACACACAAAGGCAAAGAGAAGGCACACCCCGAACCCAGAGAACCAAGGCCAACACCCAAGGGCAAGGAGCAAGCACACGCCAGGGCCTCAACCTCGAGGCATACACCGTCACCATTGTCTCATAAGCAGTTCAGAAGAGCAGTCTATCAAGGCGGAATAGCCCACCTTTGTGTTTTGAGGCCGGTGGTAGAAGAAACAGAACCGAAGCCGATTGACGTCTCGAAGATTGAACATCCGAGTTTCCAGATGCTAATGGAAGAGTTCACAGATGTACTCACAGATACGCTCCCACCCCGTCTCTCGCCTTTACGCAATGTCCAACATCTGATTGACACACTCCTAGGTCACCCGCCCCCGTCACGAGCCCCTTATCGAATGAATGAGACGGATCTTCACGAACTCAAATGGTAGTTACACGAACTTGAAGACCAAGGGTACATCAGACCAAGCAGCTCACCATACGGAGCCCCAGTTCTGTTTGTGAAGAAGAAAGACGGCTCCCTTCGCCTATGCATCGACTACCGCGCGCTCAACAAAGGCACAATCAAGAGCAAGTATCATGTCCCAGTGATGGAGGAACTTCTAGATCACCTGGGCAAGGCACGATACTTCACACGCATTGACCTTCGCTTCGGATATCATCAAATTCGGGTAGCACAAGAACACATTGAGAAGACGGCCTTTTGCACACGCTACGGTAGCTATGAGTGGCTCGTCATGCCATTCAGACTTACAGGCGCACCGGCCACCTTTTGCAGAGAGATGAACGACGGCTTCTGGGACATGCTTGACCTCTTCCTCATTATTTACATCGATGATCTACTCATCTATAGTCGCACATTGGAGGAGCACTATGAGCACGTTCGGGCAGTCCTATTACGCTTACGGCAACGCCGACTCTTTGCCAAACCAAGCAAGTGCGAGTTTTGTATGAAGAAGGTGGAATTCTTGGGGTTCATAGTTTCCGAAATTGGCCTCCATGCCAACCCCCTGAAAGTCGAAGCCGTGCTCAAATGGGCACCCCCGAAGACTGTCAAGGAGGTGCGGGAATTCATCGGCTTTTGCCCATTTCTACGCCAGTTCATCCAAGGCTTCAGCAAGATCGCGGCACCGCTCCTAGAGTTGATCAAAGAGAAAGAACCATTCAAATGGGGAACCACGAAAGAAGATGCATTTGAAGCATTGAAGGTTGCCATGTGCAACACCCCAGTCCTCAAGCTCCCCGAGTTTGACAAACCATTCGAAGTTCACACCGACGCATCGGGTTCGGCCATTG
Organism: Ceratopteris richardii; assembly: GCA_020310875.1. Taxonomy (NCBI): domain Eukaryota; kingdom Viridiplantae; phylum Streptophyta; class Polypodiopsida; order Polypodiales; family Pteridaceae; genus Ceratopteris; species Ceratopteris richardii. The sequence goes on along the minus strand of CM035441.1, from coordinate 120,379,815 downwards.
GAGGCATCCTCTTGCAGGATGGACAACCCATTGCATATGAGTCTCATAAACTCACAGGCCCCGAGCTCAGATGGAGCACACATGAACAGGAAATGTTGGCCGTTGTCCACTGCCTACGCAAGTGGAGGCACTATGTGTTGGATAAGCACACAAAAGTTTTTACCGACAATATCTCTTTGCAATATTTTACCTCTCAACCCAAGTTAAGCCCAAAGCAAGCAAGATGGGAGGATTTTCTTGCCGAATTCGATATCGAAATCATTCACAAGCCGGGCAAACAGAACGTGATGCCAGATGCACTTAGTCGAAGACCCGAGCTCCAGGCGATGTCCACCGTATCCTCAGATCTGAGAGGCAGAATTCAACGAGCACAAGCACAGGATGCCCAAGTTCAAGAAATACTTCAGGAGATGCAAACGGCTCAAGCCCCGCAACGCTACACACTACAAGAAGGCATCCTCCTCCGCAAAGGGAAAATTTATGTACCGAACGACTTAGAGCTACGCAAAGAGCTACTGTGGGAGGCACATGATTACAAAGTGGTCGGCCATGGAGGTCAAAACCGCAGCTACGAGACGCTCCACAAACACTTTTATTGGCCCCGCATGAAGGCACAAGTCCAGGAATATGTAGAAACATGCCCAACATGTCAGTTAGTCCGTCAAGATCGAGTGAAGCCCGCCGGCCTTCTGCAACCACTCCCAATTCCCAACCGGCCGTGGGACATGATTAGCATGGACTTCATCACCGAACTCCCACCGTCTTTGGGGTTCAACACCATCTTCATTGTGGTGGACTACTTCACAAAACAAGCACACTTTATCACGGCCAAACCCCCGCTCAACGCCAAGGCCGTGGCTCAGCTCTTTTTCACTCACATCGTGAAGTATCACGGGTTTCCTCTCGCCATAGTGTCAGACCGGGACGGCTGCTTCCTAAGTCAGCTATGGACCGAGCTTTTCCGCATCTTGGGGATGCAACTTAGGTTCTCCTCAACATATCACCCACAAACAGATGGGCAAACCGAACGGGTCAACCAGACAATCAAAGATTACATCCGGAACTATGTCAGAACCGATCAGAAGGACTGGGCGAAGCACTTAGACATTTTGGAGTTTCATTACAACGCTTCCGTCTACTCAAGTACCAAGATGACCCCATTCGAATTGGCGACCGGCAAGGAGGTAATCACACCCTTGGCTCTCACGCAAGACTCCACCCTTGCAACAAATGATTCCGATTGCGGCGCCTTTTTGGATCAATGGAAGACCAAGTTAGAAGAGGCAAAGACTAGCTTGCAGAGAAGCAAAGAGCGCATGGCCAGATATGCAAACAAGAAACGGAGACCCGGCGAAGAGTTTTAAGTCGGCGACTTAGTCCTCGTCAGCGCACGCAACATCACCCTGCCGAAGAACATCACGCAGAAGTTCAACCATCGCTACTATGGACCATACAAGATAGAGAAGCGGAATAACAAAGTCACTTACAGTTTGGAGCTCCCCGACAACATGCAATTTCACAACGCCTTTCACGTCAGCCTCCTGAAGCGGTTCAAACCCGACTCCAAGTACGGATGCGAGATCCTGGTGCTTCACGATGGAGAGAACCAGTTCGAGGCAGAAGCTATCTTACGGGACCGGAACACCCGCGAAGGTCCCCAATTTCTCATTAAATTCAAAGGACGACCCTTAGTCGATGGGGATTGGCTTTCGGCCAACACCTTTGGGCCCGACCATCCATAAGTCCGAAAATATTATCGCCACACTTAAGCCACTTTGGCTATGAGCCCCATGTAGTGTTCCCAAATTTTGTAATCACACCAACTTTTTGTAAGACCCAAACCCGCTTGTTGAGGACACCAAGCTCTTCAAGCCGGGGGAGGATGTCACAGCTTGTTTTTCTATCTAGCCCTTTTCAGTGCTTGGGGGGTATGCCCTGTGGCGCCAAATTGTGCGCAACTATGAGGGGTACTAGTACTCCTCATACCAAGCTCTCATTGCCTTCTTCAACACGAGTTGCTAATCGAATATAAACGTGTTCTGGCAATCTTCTTGGTGTCCCTCTTGTTGGTTTATGCATTTTGTGGGTTTGAATGTCTCAATAGTAACCCCTCCAAGATGGATGCATGGAGAGAGGGGAATTCCCATAACATATGTGGTGATTGTGGAAGTTGGGGTGGTCGTGTCATGGGGCGAGGTGAATTGTGCAGTGATGGGTGAGAAGTATGGTGATGATGGTGCCGCCTGATGTTCTTCCGTATGTGTGGTATCTCCTGCTGCTGATACATCTATGTGAATTTGCTTGCCCGAGCGCATGGGATGGGTAGGCACTCGTTTCTCAAAGTGATGAATATAAGCCATAACTGAATGAATGGCTTCATCCAGGCCCAGCACGTCCGCGTGCAAGTTCAGGGATTCAATAAACAGTTCGTCCACTCCTTCTTCCCCTAACATCTGACTTATTAGCATCTTTCCTGTTTCTAGTGACAGCTTGTGATGCTCTTGGACTCTCTTCATAGTCTCATATAATCTTTTGATTTACGCAGTATATGCTGGGGCACTCGCTAGTTTTGTAATTTCTTCCTGCTCTTAGTCATGTTCCTTGTCTACCTCCTCTTCATCAGTCTCTTCTTCATCCTCGTCTACTTCCACTACTTCACGTTGGGTAGGAGCTGACGTTGTTGTGGTTGGTTGTGGTCCTTGGGTTTGTTCTACTTCCGTCTCAAGATTGCCTTCATTAATCATGCGGGCAATTTCTTCATCTGTCAAATCATCCAGGGTGTAGCCCTGTGGGAACTCCAAGTCCGATGGAATCGGAGGGAAAACCAAATTGGGTCCTTCTGCACTTTGTCTGGGTAAGCGAATAGTAAATGGAAGGACATGTCTGGTCTGAGGTGGTGTCACCTTTGGTGTGAGGGTGGCACCCCTTGCTTGTGCACAAGGTATTTGAACTACACCCCTCATTTTCTTCGAAGGTGGCCCTGTTGTTGATAGCCGTCACTAGAATTCCTAGGCTCGGGACCACACTAGTGCTCTTTGAATAGGCACATCATAATCTAAGCACCTGTAAATGATCATTGTCATCGCACAACATCCATGAAGCACATTCTTATGTTTCTTATTCAAGCGCTGATGTGCTAGGTGGATTTGATCTATGATCCAGTGGGGTAGTTTGATTGTGAGGTTTTCTGTCTCTCCCAAGTACAAGCTAAACCAAATTCTTTTGGGTGGCATGGTGAAGCACTCCTGGGCTGGAAAGGCGAAGTGTTGCATGATTGTGTGTAGGTGGAGGGTGATGGTAGGTGTCATAGCAACATATTCTTTAACTTATTAAGATCTTTGTGTTTCATTCTACCAGGGATCAATGTTTCTTTCTCTATGGGAATGTGCATGCCATTCATGTCCAAGGCCTCCCGTACTAAATTGAGTGTAAGTTTAAATCTTTTCAATTCATGGCCTGGTGTTAGAGATGGGAGAACAAATTTACTATCTCCTCCTTTGGCTCTACTAGGAGTGATCGTGCTAATCAAGTAGGAGCAACGTAGAAAATCAGGCTTAGGTAAGAGTGCTCTAAAATAGCTGTCCAAGCCCGCCTTCGTCCATACAGATCTCATTACTTCTGCATCCTGATATTTCTCAAATTCTCGGGTGAAGAAATGATACCTCCCCCACTTTCCATTAAACTCTAATTCAGCTTCCTAGAAGTATGTGCCTTCTCCTAATGGACCTGCAACATCACTAAACCAGTGTGCATGTTTGCCAACTTGTGACGTGTGCCCCTGCGGAGGGTTTTGAATGGGAAGGACATGCACCACCCTGAGTTCCTATGGCCTCTCGCTGAGTTGTGGTTCGAGGAGGAGAGTTTCAATATCCACTATTTGGGCGTTGGATCCTGCCTGAGAACTGGTGCCTCCTGCTTCTGCCATGTTATAGCTTGTTTGCTGGTTTTGTGAGAATATAGAAGCAAGTGTTAACATTGTAATGGACAAGATAGAACAATGTTTTTCCCGTTACAACATTAACATGAGGTTAGTGATAGGTTAGTAGGTCAGTGAGTGCTCGATGATTGTGTGTGTAGTTAGTGAATGAATAGTCCTATGAGCTAAATGGAAAGATGTAGTGTAAGGATGATGCAATTAGTAGGTGGAGATGAATTTACAAATGGGGGTCGGGGGTTTGTTACAAGCTTTGGGCTGCCAAACACAGTGGATGGCTTTTGGTTTTGACTTTGTGGAGACTCTAGAGGGCTTTATGAGAGTGTCTGTTTGGAAGTGAGGCTTTTTAGGGATACATTTACAAGTGATTCTACACGTGCTCATGGGCAAATATGTGTTTGTGCGTGTCAAATAAGAGTACGTATCAGTTGTTCAAGTGAGTGAACCATGTTGTACATGGTGTGGTCTTGGTGTGGCTATTTGAGCCCGCAAGCAAGCCTTAGGCACCCAAATTTGTCTTGATTGTGAGTCAGCCTTCATCGACTTCTTGGGTACCCAGATAGACTTCCCTTTAGTAGAAGACTTTTTAAAAGACTTATTATTAGTGTCCTGTCATTGCTCACTAATATGAAGTTGAGCTGGTTGTGACTGGACTGCAACATGTTGGTCGCCTTTCCGCACCCACACTTGTTTTGGTGGTTGAGACACCGTGCTTCATACTTTCTTTTGGCTTCGAGCATAGATCATCTGCGTCTTCTGCATTTGATCCACCTTTGGTTGTTGTATCCCTATGGCCTTTGGAAAAGAAGGGAGTTCCATCGTATCCTTGACTTCTTTGTTGAGAGATTCATCCTTCTGCATCACATAGTTTTGGACAAGAATAGCATCGTCATCTTCATGTGTACTCCTGGAAGGACCAGGAGTTTGTGCCTTTCTTAGTTCCTTGAGTGCCTCATTTTCTAACTCAAGTGTAATGCGGTTCTGATTTACCCAGACCTGAAGAAGTCCACTTCTTAGGTTTAGGTTGACTGCATGATCATAGATCCAATCTTGACCCAAGACAAGAGGTTCAATGAAATCCTCATCTTGACACACTAGTACTTTAACTTTCATTAAAACATCTTGAATGTAGAGGGGAAGTTCCACCTCACCCATGCAAGGGGTTTCCACACCTCCTAATCCTATGAGATATGCTTCTATAGGATTGATACTTAATTTTGACTTTTGATAGTAAGAAAGTTTAACAGCACCAGTGGCTGCACCTGAGTCAATCAAGGCTCGTACAGTCCTTGCACTCTGTCCTTGTCCTATCTCTAAGGTCACAAAAGGACGTCGATCGATTATTCTTTGGGAACTTACACCTGAGACTTTGCACATAGCCATATGATATCCTAGGTCTGCATAGTCATCTACCCTAGGCTGATCTCTACCTTGTCTTCTCAACTTCATTCTTTGGATGCGTTCCAATGCTTCAGCCTGTGCTTCTTCCCGAATTTGCTTTTCCTCTTCTTTACGTTTCTTTGCAGTATTGAGTCGATTTAACATCTCCTCTGTGAGGGGTTCTTGATATAGTTTGACTCTGCATCCGCTGATGTAACTTGGTAGGATGTCGCCGTCTAGAGTGGCTAATTGAAGTGCTCCACTTGTAGAGATCGTATTGATAATCATGGGTCCATAGCCTCTCTTCTCTAATTTCCATGCATGTTGCTTCAAAGTGTAGACTAGGACTATGTCTCCTACCTTCAAGCCCTTATCCTTCACATGTGCATCGAAATAGGCTTTTTGTCTTTTCTTGGCTGCATAAATTCCAGTTGCAGCTCTTAATCTTGTCTCACCTAGTTGTTCAAGGTCAAAAATTCTATAGGAGAGCTCATGGCCTGTCCAGTCATGATCTTGTGCTACTTTCAATGTAGGTATCAAGAAGTCCAATGGTAGCACTGCATTTTGGCCAAATACCATCTGAAAGGGTGTGGCTTGGAGTACCGTTTTATAGGCAACTCGATATGCCCAAACAGCATGGTGTAGCTGTTTGTCCCAATCAAAGCGTTTATTGTTTACTAATTTGGTCAGCACATTGCATAGAATCTTATTTGTGCTCTCGGCTTGCCCATTAGCTTGTGGATGATAGGGGGCAGACTTCTTATGTACTACCAAGAATTCTTGGAGAAGATTTTCAATGACTTCATTCAAGAAGTGAGTGCCTCTATCACTTACTAGGTCGATGGGTAGCCCATATCTAGTGAACACATTCTCAAATAAGAACTTAGCTGTTGTTTGAGCATCATTCTTCGTTGTGGCTTTCACTTCTACCCACTTGGTTAGATATTCTGCGGCCACAATGATATATTCAGCATGTGAACCCTTAGCTGGGGGATTAGTAGGACCGACAAAGTCTATTCCCCACTTAGAGAATGCACGTCCACCCATAATGGGTTTCAATGGAATCTCATCCTTGCATATAGGATACTGAGTTTGCTGACAAACATCACACCGCTTCAAATAAGTATGGGCATCCATGTGAAGGGTTGGCCACCACAAGCCTGCAAATAGGATTGCCTTAATCACCCGATCTGGTCCAAAGTGTCCTCTTGCTACACCTTGGTGAGCAGTTTCCAAGATCTTAAGATATTCACTCTCATAAACACATAATCTAAGATAACCATCTTTGCCACGCTTGTATAAGTCATCTCCAATGAGTGAGTAGTCTAGGGCTTCTTGTTCTAAACTTCTTTGCCTAGCCAAGAGGGAATGTTTTTGTCCTCAAGAAACCTACCAATGGTTCACTCCAATCTGGTATTAAAGACACTTGGTACAGTGTAGCGTGCTCCACGGGTGGTCTAATACGACAGACTGGGCATTCCTTACACAACTTATGGACATCTGCTTCCATAGTCGACCAATGCACTCCGAGTCTCCTTAGTGTCTGTAGGGTTCGTTGCCTTGAGTAATGTTGCTCTAATGCACCTACATGTGCTAATTGCAACCATTTTGCGTACTCATCCTCTTCCACACAAAAAGCTAATATTCCCTGATCCGCATGCTTGTACATACTCCCTGCCATGATATGGTACTTCTTGGCTTTTACTAGCTCCCGATCTTGAGTGTTTATTACTGGGTGTTTGGGTCCGTATGTCAATACTGGCACTAATGTTTTGGCCCACTGCGGCACGACTTCCAAATTAAACAAGTAAGCATCAAGAAGGTCATCTGGTACTCCTTGTGGGGCCTCTCCAGATGTGAGCCTAGAGAGATGGTCTGCTCTCAAATGAGTTTTGCCTTTCCTCACCACTACCTCAAAGTCATATTCCATTATTAAGAGAAACCATCTTACTGATATGCCTATGTTGCATGGCTTGTTTACTAAGTACAACAGTGCCTGATGATTAGTAAAAAACTTAAAATTATTTGCAAGCAAATAGTGTCTAAACTTTTTAACTACATACACCATGCATAATCCTTCTCCTTCAGTGGTGGTATAGTTTCGTTCAGATGCATTCAATTGTCTACTAGCATAGGCAATTGGAAGATCGATAGTACCTTCACCAATAGGTTGTGCTAGCACACATCCAATAGCATAGTTTGATGCATCCACATGCACATGAAATGGCTTGTTCCAATCTAATGTGGTCAAGATTGGTGCTGAACATAATCGTCGTTTAAGCTCATTGAAGGAGTTTTCACATTCTTCCGTACACTCAAAGTTAGTCAAAAGGGAGTATTGGGGTTTTGCAATGATTGTATACATATGAACGAATCAACCATAATAGCCACAACGCCCCATGAAAGCATGTACTTCTTTGATGTTCCTTGGCCTAGGTAGCTCTACAGTAGCTCTCATTTTCTCCTCATCTGTGGATATGCCATTCTTTGACACTATGTGTCCTAGAATCTTGCCTTGCCTGACCATGAAAACACACTTTTCTGGGTTCAAGCAGACTTGATATTCTCTACATTTGTCAAAGATTTGTCTGAGTTTAGGTATATGGGTCTGTCCAATGTTGGAATGGGCACAAAGATCATCAATGTAGACTTCCAAATTCTTCCTCAAGAATTCTTTAAACACATGACACATCAGTCTCTGAAAGGTAGCGGGTGCATTGGTGAGACCAAATGGCATTACTCTAAAGACGAATATGCCCCACTCTGTGGCAAAAGCTATCTTATGCTGATCTTCTGGAGCTATGGCCACATGATTGTAGCCAGAAAATCCATCAAGAAAGCTGTACACTTCCTTGCCTGCCACTCTTTCTAAGAGATGTTCAGTGATAGGAAGCGGATAATTATCTCGAATTGTGGCTGCATTAATCTTCTTCAAGTTAATGCATACATGTAACTTTCCATTCTTCTTGGGCACCACAACAATGGGGGATACCCACTTAGTGTGCTCAATTTCATAGATGAATCCAGCTTCCACCAATCTATCTATCTCTTCTTTGATCTTGGCCGCATAATTATCATTATATGTGTATGGTTTTTGTTTGGGGATTGTGTGAGCATATGTCAGAGTCTACACCTTTTAAATCCTTTTAGCTCCAAGCGAATACATCTCTGTATTCTCTTAGCAATGCTATCAACTCTTGCTCTTCTTCTTCTGTCAGGTCATGTTTGATGTATGTGCATCTTTTTTCTCCTTCTTCTATGGCTACAACTATTTTCTTGGTGGTTTCTTTGTTATCATAAGCCTCTCTTGCTTGATCCTCGCGTTTAGGCATTCTTATCATTACTCTCCTATCATCTATTTCATACTTTTTAAAGTTTTCAGGGACCTCAAACAAAGATTCTTCTTCCTTTGGTGTGACTTCTTTCTTCTTCCTCTCCTTGCCTTCGTTATGGGGGTTTACTTGTGTGGCTAATCTCACCTCATTTGTAAGTTCTTCATGTCTCTGAGGGTGAACTTCTACTTCATAGAAGTATTCTTCATCTGATGCAAAGGGTGGGTCCATAATGATTGACTCTAGATCGGAGTCACTTGCATCCTCAAATGCATCAGTGCTAGGTTCACATTCGTCAAGAACCGAATCACCCATGATTGGATCTATTGAGAAGACTGAAATATCATAGCCATCCTCATCACAGTGGGGTGTCCATTGTTCTTCATTGATGGCTACATCCGTTGCTAAAATCTCCACCCAACCATGAGGTTCAAATTCTTCGTCAGGAAATGTGAAGAGATGGATAGGTATGTGCTTGAAGATGAAGAGGTGTTGCAAAATCCTTGATCTACACCAGCCAAATGAACTCCAGGAGTATATGGTGGGCCCTTTTAGCTTGCCAATGGATGTATTAGACACCCTATGTACCTTGGAAGATCACTCTCAAAAAGATAGATCAAAACAGATAAGTTGGAGTTAGCTCAGAGGTGAAAACTTGCTATTCTTGGTTCATACACCTGTCCAGTGTTTTACAGAATTCTCTGAGCACAGCAGCAATTAGCTCAATTCCTCTTGGGGAAGTCTAGGCAACTTAAAGAGCTAACTTTCAAGAGTAATCTCATCAAAAATAATGAACCACATACTGAGAATGAGTTTTAACAAGTGATGACATCATCCCGATTTTCACGGGCTGCTATAGAAATAAACCAGTGAGCAGAAAAATCAACATAACTCAAAATGTAGAAATCCAATGATTATGAAAATTTGTATGGTTATACTAGACAGTAAGCTAAATTCAACAAGCTTTAAATCACTGGATTTGGATAAGTAACCACTGAGAAATGGATCTTACAAGATGAGTGAAAAAGTGGGGTACCTGACAAAGAAGTGAAGATGAACAGACCCTATTGACTTCAAATGAACATAACTGAAGATTGCAACATCCAAATGACATGAAAATTTGTGAGCATATAGTAGACTTATAGAGCTAACTTTACCAAGTTAAATCACTGAAAATGATGCACCAAGCTCAGAGAAAACATCTCTGCAAGATGACTGAGAAAATTGAGAGTAATGGTAGTGAGTAGTACACTTCACAAGAACATGGAAAGATGAAACCAAATAATCATGAAAATGAAAGTATATTTCTTGTACAATACAATGACTTACTGATACATATGTGTGCCTTGTAATCACACCTTGATATGGCATAAAGCTCAGCTCTTGGAGGTCTTTACATAGGTCTCTCTAACCACGACTAAAACTGCCATCTATTTATAGTTGAGTTTGGGAGGCTAACTTCCCTCAATCACTCTCCAATCAATCAATGATTGATTTGATTCTCTACCTACCACAAATCACAAATTCGTGGCTCCTCTTTCCATTCTTGATCATGTGGACTCAACCACTTAAGATTCTCTTACTTTTACATTAAGTAAACTCTTCAAAAGTTACAAGAGGTAGTTCACAAGTGAACTTTACATAGTCTTCTTTTTAAAGCTTCTTCTAAGACTTTGTGAGACTCAAGCCAATACTTAGGCTTGTCATAGAATTGCTCCAACAGCTCCCCCTCAAGCCAAGTATGCTTGAGGTCTTCAATCTTCCAAGGTTACCTGCAAACCAATCATAGCCTTGAATTTGCAAAGCTTTGTACCATCCAATGCTTTGGTTAGAATATCTGCACATTGTTGATGAGTGGACACATATGATATTTGAATCCCTTTGCTTAGAACCTTCTCTCGTACATAGTGATAATGAACTTCAATATGTTTAGTCCTTGCATGAAAAATAGGATTAGCAGCCAAGTGAATAGAACTCATATTGTCACCAAAAATAGTTGGAGTTCCAAACTCCAATCCAAGATCTTTGAATAATGTCTTCATCCACATAGCTTCTTGTGTAGCTATGGCAAGACCTCTATATTCAGCTTCAGTAGAAGAGAGAGCAACTGTGGGTTGCTTCTTGGATGACCATGAAATAAGCTTTGAACCTGCAAAGGTAAGATAACCTGAAGTGCTCCTTCTATCTTCCTTGGAGCCAGCCCAATCTGCATCAGAAAATAGCTTCAAACCTAAATCAGATACATAAGGATAATAAAGTCCTTCATTTATGGTTCCTTTGAGATACTTGAGAATCCTTTTGGCAGCATCCATATGTGGTTTCCTTGGTGTGTGCATAAATTGACTTAGCACACTCACACTGTAACATATATCTACTCTTGTCAATGTGGCATAGTTGAGACTACCCACTAGACTTTGATATGATGTGATGTCCTCTATGAGTTCACCTTCATGTGAGCTCAATTTGTGATTGACCTCCATTGGAGTACCTGCAATCTTACAATCTTGCATCTTGAATTTTGCCAACATGTCCTTAATGTACTTCCTTTGAGTGAGAAACAAACCATGATCTTTGTAGACAACTTCCAAACCTAGGAAGTAGGTAAGTGAACCCAAATCACTTATCTTGAACTCTTCTCTCATCTGATCTTTGATCTTCTTCATACCATCTGCATCATTTCCTGTCAATATAATATCATCTACATATACACATAGATAGATGACCTCAGAATTACTCTTTTTGATAAAGAGTGAAGGATCTGCCTTGCTTGGTTGAAAGCCTTTGTCTTGCAAGAATGAAACAAGCCTGAAATTCCAAGCTCTTGGAGCTTGCTTGAGACCATACAATGCTTTGTTAAGTTTACACACATAATCAGGATAAACTTGATTCTCAAAACCAGGTGGTTGTGCCATATATATCTCTTCTGTTATCCAACCATTCAAGAATGCATTCTTTACATCTAGTTGAAGTATCTTCCAATTCTTGGAAGAGGCAATACTAAGCAAAACCCTAATAGTAGGCATCTTTGCCACAGGAGAGAAAGTCTCCTCATAATCAATTCCCTGAGTTTGTGCAAAGCCTTTAGCCACAAGCCTTGCCTTATACCTGTTAATGGAACCATCAGAATTCTTCTTGAGTTTATAGACCCATCTTGAGCCTATTACCTTCATGGATGAAGTCTTGGGCACCAAATCCCAAGTGTTGTTTTCCTCAAGTGCTTCAATCTCTTCCTTCATTGCATGCTTCCATTCTGTTTTTGCTTTGGCCTCTTCAAATGATGATGGCTCCTCTTGGTTTATGTCCTGTGCTATGTAGATAGAATGTTTAGTTACTAATGAGGTGTCAAACCCATACCTTTCTAGTTTTTTCTTTTCCCTCATAGATCTTCTTAGGCCATGATGTGATGATTCTGCCTCATGTCCAAGTTCCTGCAATTTTGCTTTACCTTTAGACTTCCATGCTTTGATCTTTTCCATCTGAGATTCTTCATCATCCTCTGAGGTGTCTTGTTCTTCAATCTTTGGTTGTTCTCTACCAAGCTTTGGAAAATCTTCTTCAAGATTATATGGTAAATTGACCTTCCTGCATGAATCTTCATACCATGAATTGTTCTCATCAAAAACTACATCTCTGCTTACCAAGAATCCTTTGTTGGTAGGGTTGTATAACCTGTAGCCCTTTTGATTGTTGTCATATCCAATAAATACACACCTTTCTGCCTTTGGATCCATCTTGCCTCTAACCTGTGAAGGAACATGAGCAAAAGCAATACATCCAAAAATTCTACAATGATCTAAGCTTGGTCTTCTTCCATTCCAAGCCTCATATGGAGTCATCCCATCAAGGGATTTTGAAGGCAACCTGTTAATCAAGTAAGTGGCTGTAGATACAGCCTCAGCCCATAAGTAATTAGGTAAATGCTTTTCATTTAACATAGACCTTGCAGCTTCAACAATTGTCCTATTCCTCCTTTCTGCCACTCCATTTTGCTCAAGAGTGTACCTTGTAGTTACCTCTCTTTTGATTCCTCTTTCTTGAAGAAAAGAATCAAAATCATGGGAGAAGTATTCTCCCCCTCCATCTGACCTTAGCCTTTTTAGTGATTTACCTGTTTGATTCTCCACAAGAGCCAAATATCTTTTGAAACATGAAAAAACTTCATCTTTGTGTTTCATAAAGAATAGGATAGTCCATCTGCTGCAATCATCAATAAAGGAAACATAATACCTTGATCCAGATATTGAAGCTTCCTTGTTAGGTCCCCATACATCTGTATGAACCAACTCCAAGAGATCTCCATGCATATAACCTTTCTTCATGAATGGTAACCTGTGAGACTTTCCAAATTGACATGCACTACACTTATAAATCATATGTTGTTTTGACAAATTAGGAAGTCCAAGTACACTTTGGTCCCTGCAGATTTGCTTTAATGACCTTTCACCAATATGTGCTAACCTTTTGTGCCATACTTCCAATTCTGTGAGTGTCTGACTACCATAATTAAAGAGAGCAATGTTTCTAGTGTCCTGTAATTCAAATGTGAACAATCTACCTGTCTTTTCACCTTTTGCAATTCTTCTGAATCCTTGACTTGGATCTTCAACAAATGCTCCTGCTTTTGTGAACCTGACTTGCAACCCTTTCTCTATTATCTGCCCAACACTTATCAAATTCTTTGTAATGGTAGGGACATAGAGTACCTTACTGAGTAGGTTGATGTTTCCATCAGGTGCTTTGACATTGCCTATTTTCTCCACAGGATGTTTTGTATCATCTCCTGTTTGTACCTCATGCTTATTCCTTGGATCTTCTAAATCTGATAGGAGTGCCACATTTCCTGCCACATGATTTGAACAACCTGAATCTATGTAGAAAATATGCTCATCAGATTTACCTTGTGGCATAGCCATGTTCATGATCAATAATGAATCCTCTTTGTTTGAGTCTTCTGTGTAGTTATTGTAGTCTCTCCTTCCTTTGTAGCCTCCTTGATAGTTTGAATGATTGTAGTTGTTGTAGTTGCCATGGTAGTTGTTGAACCTTCCTCTTGAGTAGCCATAACTTCCTCTATTGTATCCTCTGCCTCTTTGATTCCTAATATTCCTAAAGCAATTTTTAGTTGTATGATTAGTTAATCCACAAATAGAACATGAGTTGGAGTCTTGGGATCTCCCCTTGCCTTGTCTACCTCCTCTTCCTCTACCTCTGCCATGTCTTCCTCTACCTGCATAGTTAGCTTGATATGTACCTGCTTCATCATCCACTTTCTTTGCCTTTCCTTTGTTATCTTTAGACTTGCTTTTATCCATGTATAAAGCTGAAGATTGATTACCTTTAGAGCTTTCTCCATTTTTGATAAGCTTTGCCTCTTGAGTAAGTAGTTGTCCAATGAGTGTGTTGAAATCAGGTACATGCATGTCCATGTACAAATCCATAGCTGTGGTGAATGCTTCCCACTTATCATCTGCCTTCAAGCCATTGATGCCTTACAATTTTCTCTTCATCTATTACCTCTCCAATGCTTCCCAACTGATCCGCTATGTCCTTGAGCTTTGTGACAAAATCAGTCACATTTTGTTTGGGAGCCTTCTTGAGAGTTGTGAACTCCAGCCATAGTTGATGCTTCCTAGCTTTGGTACTTGAAGAAAAGAAAGCTTCAAGTGCATCCCACACTTCCTGAGATGTCTTACAACTTCTAATGTGAGGCAACAAAAAATCTGAGATAGAGTTGAGGAGATAAGACCTTGCAAGTGCATCCTTGGAGCACCATGTGCTCAATCTTTCTTGCTCTTCTTGTGTTGGTTGACTTTTGTTCCTGAAACTTGGCATAACTTCATCTCCAGCCACATAACCATATAAACTTCTACCTTGAAGATAAGCTTCCATCCTTAATGACCAAGCTGAGTAGTTACCTCTGTCCCATTTGTCAATTGATGAAGGAAATCCATCTGCCATGTTGTCCAACCTTGCTCTGATACCAATGTGAAGAGATGGATAGGTATGTGCTTGAAGATGAAGAGGTGTTGCAAAATCCTTGATCTACACCAGCCAAATGAACTCCAGGAGTATATGGTGGGCCCTTTTAGCTTGCCAATGGATGTATTAGACACCCTATGTACCTTGGAAGATCACTCTCAAAAAGATAGATCAAAACAGATAAGTTGGAGTTAGCTCAGAGGTGAAAACTTGTTATTCTTGGTTCATACACCTGTCCAGTGTTTTACATAATTCTCTGAGCACAGCAGCAATTAGCTCAATTCCTCTTGGGGAAGTCTAGGCAACTTAAAGAGCTAACTTTCAAGAGTAATCTTATCAAAAATAATGAACCACATACTGAGAATGAGTTTTAACAAGTGATGACATCATCCCGATTTTCACGGGCTGCTACAGAAATAGACCAGTGAGCAGAAAAATCAACATAACTCAAAATGTAGAAATCCAATGATTATGAAAATTTGTATGGTTATACTAGACAGTAAGCTAAATCCAACAAGTTTTAAATCACTGATTTTGGATAAGTAACCACTGAGAAATGGCTCTGAAAAGATGAGTGAAAAAGTCGGGTACCTGACAGAGAAGTGAAGATGAACAGACCCTGTTGACTTCAAATGAACATAACTGAAGATTGCAACATCCAAATGACATGAAAATTTGTGAGCATATAGTAGACTTATAGAGCTAACTTTACCAAGTTAAATCACTGAAAATGATGCACCAAGCTCAGAGAAAACATCTCTGCAAGATGACTGAGAAAATTGAGAGTAATGGTAGTGAGTAGTACACTTCACAAGAACATGGAAAGATGAAACCAAATAATCATGAAAATGAAAGTATATTTCTTGTACAATACAATGACTTACTGATACATATGTGTGCCTTGTAATCACACCTTGATATGGCATAAAGCTCAGCTCTTGGAGGTCTTTACATAGGTCTCTCTAACCACGACTAAAACTGCCATCTATTTTAGTTGAGTTTGGGAGGCTAACTTCCCTCAATCACTCTCCAATCAATCAATGATTGATTTGATTCTCTACCTACCACAAATCACGAATTCGTGGCTCCTCTTTCCATTCTTGATCATGTGGACTCAACCACTTAAGATTCTCTTACTTTTACATTAAGTAAACTCTTCAAAAGTTACAAGAGGTAGTTCACAAGTGAACTTTACATAGTCTTCTTTTTAAAGCTTCTTCTAAGACTTTGTGAGACTCAAGCCAATACTTAGGCTTGTCATAGACTTGCTCCAACAGGAAATACTACAGGTGCATATGCTGGGTCTTGAAGTGATCTATGGGTTTCTTTTGCACCTACCTCTCTAGCTTTTTCCCTCTTCTCTTCTTCTACTGCTACTTTGCACATCCACGAGTGTCTTCATGCATCCATGAGGATTCTGATCCTATGGAATGCACTGACTCAGTATCATCTTTGGCTCTATGGATGGGATTCCATTGGATGGGAGGTACATCTCTGTGAGAGTAATCCTTGAGATTAACTTTGGTCGTAACACCTAAGTGTTGCAAGTACAAGGAGTTGGTTCCCCAATCCTGTACCACTTGCAACTGTCGCATAAATGGTCTTCCCAGAATCATCTCATAGACATGATTTTTGCTAAAGTCGCATATAGCAAAAGTGTGCTCAAACTCTACACATGTAGTGAGAGTTATTCCTTCTAGCAGTCCTAAGGGTCTTTCAATGTGACCATCGGCCATCTGCAATTTCATTCTTGTTGGCCTAAGTGCGGGCTTGCCCCAACACTTCCATAAGGAAGTGGTAGAAATTGAAACTCCTGCACCTGAGTCCAGAATTGCCTTGGTTGTGCATCCTTGATGGGTAATGGGAAGATAGGTGTCTCCTTCTTCTCCTTCACTCATGTCTCCTATCTTATCCAAAGGTATTTCTAGCACCGTTCTATGAGAACCTACCTGGGAACGAGGTTTCGCTACTTTTGGCACTTGATTGGCTACATGTTTCCATAGCTCTGGTCTATCTTTGAGTAGCTCTTCTAAAGTGAGGTTGCATTGTACTTCCATGTTTTTCACTACCTCTGTGTTCCTAGGTATGACTGAGTCTTCGTTTCTTACCATGATCGTGGGTGCTCTCATACAAGTAGACTTAACTTCCCATGGGCCTGTGAAATGGGGTAGCTCCTGTAAGGAATTAGACTCAAAGTTTTATCTCTCTTGATATGGGGCACTCTCTTGTTCCTCATAAATGGAAGGAATATCTTGTGGGAATTGATCATGTGCGTCATCCACAAGTTCAATGGGAGGAGGTACTTCACTTTCTTTAGCCCATTTCTCTTCTTGAATCTCTCGCACGAATTCCAGTGAATACCGATTCATAGAAGAAGAGGTGTCTGGTTCAGTGAAATTAGGCACATAAGCTTCCTGGGGAGGAATTCTTATTCTTTCATGTGCCTTGGCTCTTCCTTGGGATATGACTTCCTTATTAGATCTTGCAATTATGCTCTCCAACTTCTCTAATAGTCCATCAAAGTGCAATTGTGCCTTAGTTGAGCAAGAGTAGTTGGAAAGGCGACTGGCTTCAAACATGCTCTGAGGCAACACTACCATTTTAGCACAAAGCTTGGTGCTCTCTATCTCTAGATCAGCTCTAGGATAACATTTGTCATGATCTGTCACGTTTGGCCCTTCTTAGATTCTGGCCTGATATGCCTTAAGCATCATGTTTATGTCTTGAGGAGTGGGGTCAGCCAATACTGATCCTACTCTAGGGGGTGGTGGATTGGTATGAGGTGGGTTGAAAGATGGTGGATTAGATGGTGATAGGGATGAAGGTGGTGGGGTTATGTGAGAGTTTGTTTGAGAGGTGAGCTCAACAATCTTGGCTTTTGTTTCTCTTATGCTTTCTTCTAATTCGCTCATCTTCTTAGACCATTGTCTTTTCATTCTTTCTCGGCTATCTTTCCAGGCTCTCATCCATTTTTGGGTTAAGCTCTCAGTTTCACTAACCTCGGCGCTCTTTTCTTAGCCTAAACCTTGGTTTTGCTACAATGCCTGAGCTCGGGTGACCAGTTGCACTGGCACAGTAGAAGTCACACTACCTGTAGAGTCTACTACTAACCCAATAACGTTAATAGGAGTGATTTTTGGCCTGTTGTTGGGGTTCTTAGGACAATCTCGTAAGAGATGCTCTTTTTTGCAATATTGACAAAAGCCTTCAATTGTCATCGATTGGGGTTGAATAGGGGCAGGCATTGGGCAGCCATGAATGAGGTGATCTCCCTGACATCTGTAGCAGGGTCCTCTAGGGAATGGGGGTCATACCTGCCTAGGTTGAGGTCTAGAGTTGGGGTTTGCATACATGACATTTGCATACTCTGGCTCCCAACTAGGTTCACTTGGATCTTCAGAGTAATATGACTCATTATGCTCTGGTGACTGCATGTAGTAAGCCTGTGGACTATCCATGTGAGTAGAGTCAAAACTATGGTCACTAGGGTCACTTTCTGAAAGTAATGAAGTTACTGGGACTATGGCTCTATTCAATTTTTTTTCTGTAGCTGCATAGTTTACGGGAATCACATTAGCTAGAGCAGAGGGTTGCTGTGCTAGAACTGGTTGAGGTCTCTGCTGCCCTTGATAGGGTTGCTGGGGCCTACCGTACTACTGTGGTGGGTACTGGTTCTGGTATCTTCCTTGTTGAGGATATGGCTGTGGATAAGGTTGCCTAACTGCTTGCTTATTGTATGGGCAAACTTGCACTGTGTGATTAGTGTATCTCCGTTCTATGGTGCAGTATTGACTACTAGGGTTCACTTGGGGTTCAGCCATGATGGGACATACGTTCGCCATATGGTCACCTCCACAAGTATAACATCTTTTCACTAGTGCAAACCTTGGTATTTTTTTACTTGAGACTCCTAGCTTCTGAGCTACTTTAGTTCCTCCATAGATGTTGATTGCATGGAAGAGAGGCTAGTACAACTATCTGAATCTTTGTAGATTTTTGAAAGCTCTAATTCCTCCCCTCGGTTATCCTCGATGTAGATGCACATGCGTATGCATTCTTCTATGGTCCTGGGGTCCTTTAAGTACACATACGATCTCAATTTGGTACTTAGCAATCCATCCAAGAATAAAGCCACTTGTTTGGCTAGAGTGGGTAACTCAGGAACAGGACACCTCTCTAGGTATTGCCTAAACCTCCTTCGTGCCAGTCTAACCGTCTCCTGAGGGGTCTGCTTGAAACTATGAATTAGTGAGGAAGTATTATGCCGTATGCCACTCTTAGAGAATTCGGTAATGAAGGCCTCTAGAAGTTGGTCTATGTTTCTGAATTGTCTCTCATGTAGTGGTTGAAACCATGTAAGGGTTGTGTTCCTAAGGGTTAGACCAAAAGCGTTGTACTGCGTGAATAGGCCCTCAACTTGTTTAGCTCTCAAGAATTGCCTAAACTCGGCCACATGATCGTATGGGTCTTTTGTGCCATCGAAGTATTTTCTCATGGACTTAACCAGCTGAGTTGGCCTCAAGATCCTAGTGTGTTCTCTAGGCCTTGGCAAAGGAAAATCATCAGCATTTCTTAGGTTCCTGGGGGCTCTAGGTATGTCGGTTTCTTCTCTATCCGTCTCTACTCTCATCCTTTCTCTTCCCAAGGGGTTGGCAAAGCTTACTTCTAGTCTATCTCTACTTCTGTCCCTCTGAGCCCCATGAGCTTGGGATGTTCCAGCTCCTTGATGGCCATATGAGACATTAGATCTTGGTTGGGGAAAAACAAATTCTTCCTTCCAAGTGTAGGCATGTCTACCATGTTCTGAGACCACAAAGATCCTCTCCGAAGTATTGTCTAAATAGGTCACTTTGCCTGGGCTATCAGGATCTTTGAACTCATAGATTGTGATCGTTCCTACCTCATTTGGTTGATCAGCCTTATACCTCCAAAAGACTTCATTGGTCTCTCGGTTCAAGAGCAGATCTATGCTCTTATTTTCCTGGGGAACCCACTCTGGTGTTGGATTAGACGACATGATGTTGAGCTTGAGAGGAAGTGTTGAGATATCAAGCTCAACATGTGATGATCCAGGATGACATGTATTAGTTTTTTGTTTCTCTAACATGTATAGTGGTCACGCCGGTATATGTCAAGGATACTTCATTGAGCTTTATTAGATTTATCTATCGAGAGTGATGGCACATTTGTTCCTTGCCAACTCACTCATTCGCGAACATTAGGTTTTTCCTTATGTACTGATCTTTATATATTGCACTTGTTGTATTCTTGTTTCAGGTCATTCTTGTACATTCCTTTTTATGTAATAGAAGAAGAAGAAGAATATCATTCTTCCTTGCCTCAATCTGAGTTTGTGCTTCTCTTTGATTGTGAGAGTGTGTGTGTGAGCTCTCTTCCTTATCTCCTTCCTCGTGACAGTCTAAACCACCACTAGAGGGGCATTTCATTGAGGAGTACTCTAATGTAGCCTCAAAATATAGATGGCACCAAGGGCCAAGAAGATCTTGATCAGAAGGAGAAGGCCATGTAAATGGTGAAAAGAACCACATGTCCAATCCTAGGATAATCTTCCTAGATGTTCCTATCATAAATGGAGAGGTGAACATTTCATAAAAGATTTCCTTAAACCATCACATCATCTACCTAAGATATCAATAAGATTCTATGAGGATTTTGGAAGGAATCAACTTTTGAGATATTGTTTATTGAACCTAGATAAAAATGTGAATGTGAGTCCTTTGAACATTGTAGTAGAGTGTCTATTGTAGACTAGTAGGTAGCAGAGGAGTCACCTACTGAAATAAAGTGGTTGGTTGACAACACCAAATTATGAATCCAAACATCTGTCCAATTAGGGGCATGGAAACCAAGGAGAGATTCCTAGTTTTGGAGAGAGATGGAAGGGAAAAAATGTGAAATTCATAGCTCAAAATCATGTAGACTTCTTGTTAGAGATATCTAAACACGATTCAAAGATGCCCCTCCCCTTGTGGCATATCCAAACATGCACAAAATTGAATGTTCTACATGATGTGTTTAGACCTATGAAAATAGGCAGTTGTAGATAGAAAATAGACTTGGAAGAATTTGAGAGACTTGTCTTACCTTTTTTTGGAGCTCCTTATGTATGCATTAGGCCGCTAACACATGGAGGAGACATTTCAATGCCTATATACTCCCTTAGGACTAAGTCTTCTCCATGGAAAAAATGTATACAAAATTAAGCTCCCATTGATCTTTGTACAAAATTGTACAAAGGAAAATAGTTGGCCTAATAAAAAGTAGTCTTACACTAATTATAGAGCTATCTAATTGTGTTAAGAATGTATACATGTAATGGCTTTCCCATGCTCTTGAGAATTACAAAGTTGATTGCATCATGAAAGTAAAGGTCTATCCTAATGGGGTAATTTACAAAATTTGATGTTGGTTTGCAAAAAAAAATTGTGTTTTTTTCTACTTGTCTTTGTCCTCTTTGTCTCTCTTTAGTCACCTTGGTCTTTTACGTATTCTTTTGTGTGCAACATTCCTCCCTTCCTAGAAGTTTTCATCCTCAAAAATGCATCTAGGGTTTTCATCCTACCAAAGCTCTAGTAAGCATGTCATATCATTGTTTTATAGGTCTTGCAATTGAGCTTGGAGAGCACCAATAGTAGC
This sequence comes from Ceratopteris richardii, assembly GCA_020310875.1. Classification (NCBI taxonomy): domain Eukaryota; kingdom Viridiplantae; phylum Streptophyta; class Polypodiopsida; order Polypodiales; family Pteridaceae; genus Ceratopteris; species Ceratopteris richardii. Next base: position 120,358,533 of record CM035441.1, on the reverse strand, counting down.
ATTTTTTGCTTCATTTTCTTTGTATAGATGAGTGTTGGCCTATGTTATCTCTACATATGATGGTTGTCCTTGGGGTATTAGCTTTGAATACACTAGTGCATGTGAGGTCATAGGTATGCGTAAGTTTTTATTATCTTCCCTAAACTTGTTTTCGTACTACATTATATTTTGTATGGTTGTCGTAAATTTCTCCGTATAATAATCAGCAACTGAACGTTGAATTTGGAGTTGACTAGTTCCTACTATAGCTTCTTTATTGTGTTATCTTTCTCTCTGTCAACTTTACATGGTTCTTGTACATCTCTCATTAACATAATTTGGGATGTTTTGAGGATGGATACTTCATGTTGTAAGCTCTTTGTTTGCTTCAAATGTTCCTCCTTTCTATTAGTTGCATCCAACATCAGCTCATTCATGTGAGTTAATGTGTGGGTGACTTCCTTCATATCTAGATGCACACATGCAAACACGTTCAAATCTCAAAAAATATGATATTGTATATCTATTTGCACTCTTGAGGTTTGGATCTCTTTCTGAATTGTTGTTTCTCTCTATCTGGTTGAAGCGGTAGACACAGATGTTGGTTAAATCTCTATGGCTATGGGGGAGATTTGATGAGTAGTACCATTGATAGCTCCTTCATCTAATGGAATGATGGGTGAGTGGTTGAAGTTTATGCTATATATATATATATATATATATATGCATATATATATATATATATATATATATATATATATATATATATATATATATATATATATATATATATATATATATATATATATATATATATATATATATATCCACAGGTTGACATGATGGTTGAGTAAAGGCATTTAAATAAATAACATCTATAAATCGTGAAGAGGGAAGTGTTATTGGTATTTCTAGGCACAATTGTGTCCTTCACCCTTCCTCTATGGTAGTGTATTGTTTTATGATGAAAATATGAGTATCAAATCAGGTCTAAAGGGAGCCAAAAAACCACAAGTTACATTTAAACTTAAAATTCAAATGAGTAACTAAAAATTTATTGGAAACTTTTTGGTAGAATCAATCAACAGTTATCTACTAAATCAAGGAGAAAAGCTTATATATTCTTCCATGAAGAAGTCACAAGATATAGCAGAGCTCTCGCTCACCTAGAGGGTGGCCATTTTATTTATCTCATAGCCATTGTATTATTCCAATACCTCCAACTATTGTACTTTAAATATCTATAAATACACTTGAAGTTTTCATCATCTTCTTGAGCTACTGTCCATTGCTATTTGTGTACTATACAAGTTTGCCAACTTCACAAAGTCATTGAAGTGAAGATATGGTCTAATTTTTCTCATCCAATTTTTGAATCATGAAGATAACATCCTCATGTGAGCTTGTGTGTGCAATATTTTGATCATTAGAGCTCTGTGCACAGAGATCATCAATCTATATGATTGTGTGTGTATTGTTTGTTTCCTAATATCTTGGGATCACATCTATGAGTTCTCAAGCATATTGCTCACTTTCTAGACACTCTAAATTTGTGAAGAAACTTGGATTGGATCACTTACCTTCCCACTTGAATATTTGTGAAATGATTTTATCCAATCCATAGAATCTTGGGTGTACTGAGCATTTTTTGAGTGCCTTGTTCCATAAATAGAAGGTTTTCTCTTCAGACTCAAAAACTAGAAGTAGTATGTCTTGACTCAAACATTTGAGATCAATGCTCCAAAGTGTTGTGTTTACAAACTTGTAAACATCAAAGTACACAAACTTGTGGGATTTGGGGGGTCCCGTAGGCACTAGTCCCCTTCTATTGTACCTTTGTTTCTTAATTTAATTCAAGTCCGGGAGAGTAGGTTATTGCCGAACTTCCTTTATATTAAAAAAAAAAACTTGTAAACATCAAAGTACACAACAAAACATGATGAGACCTCCCAAGATCTTCAAAAGATCAAACAAATATTTCCAAACTTCAAAAACAAACTTTCCTCCAAACTTTCAAGAAAACAAAAATAGGTCACTGTAGCAAAATAACCACCAGAAACTCTCTGAGCAGAATTTGTCAAAACTAACCATATATCCTGAAATTAGACTCTGAATAGCATGGCTTTAGAAACAAAAAGTGTCAAAAATAATGGAGTATACCTCCCGAACGAACAGCTTGAAGTTAAGGTAAGTAGAGGCCTGCAACAGCAAGGTATGACTAACTATCTGAATTGAAAACTGATGTATAGCAGCACAAAAACTTAAAGATCTATAGAAAATTTTGATATAGATAGAAATTATGAGGGCTAAGGAAACTCCTCCAAGTGAAATCACTCAAAAAGACCTCATAACGACTGAAATATGAAAGTTTGAAGAGAGGTATCTCTCTGATGAGACACAGATAGACACAAAAACGAAGATCTGCAAAGATGCCTACTTATGTGGAGTTTTGTCTTTGAAATTTGTAGAAAAACTGATCTACTTATATAGTACAAGTTGTAAGCTTCGGAACGCAACAAGAATCACTCAATTTGGACACCTACATTAAGAGAATCACTCTTTTTATTGAGAGGTTGTCAATAGAAGCACCTTCCTTATCTAAAAATAGACACCTCTCCTTTCCTTCTTACTTTTATCTACTTTTACTCTAAATTTGGAGATGTGAGCGTCTCCACATGTTATTTATCACAAATAATAAACTCCATAATCCTACAAAATAATACTTTAGAGCTTGTTCTTCTGTAACATTGCCCCCCTCAAGCTCTAAATCCTAAGCTTTGACTCCAAGTAAAACTTTGATTCGCTTCAGCTTCTGAGCATCCACTGCTTTTGTGAGTATGTCTGCTAATTCATCTTTAGTTCCAACATGTTGAATATCAATATCTTCATTCACCGCCTTCTCTCGGATATAGTGATAGTGTACTTCAATGTGTTTGGTTCTTGCATGGTACACTGGATTAGACGCGAGTTGTAATGAACTTATCACGTTTTGTTAATTCCAGATTGGAGTGCTCCATTGGTAGAATTCCTGAGATCAGGGACATTACCCAAAGAGGCTAGCCTAGCACGAAGAAGAAGTATGGAGCAAGAGGCTCAGGACTATGCCTTAGTAGGCAACAACTTATACCGAAGAGGCAAAGATGGTTACCTAAGACTGTGCGTTCATGAATCAGACTATTTGAAAGTCTTAGAAACTGCACACAATAGTTTTGCAGGTGGACATTTTGGTCCTGACCGAGTAATCAAGACCATTCTTTTCTTAGGACTTTGGTGGCCAACTCTTCATATGGACGCACATACCTATGTGAAGAAATGTGACACATGCCAACATGCACAATATCCAGTTAGAAAAGATTAGATGCCTTTGAGGCCAATGATGGGAGGACGTGCATTCTCAAAGTGGGGTATAGACTCTGTCGGTCCTATTAACCCCCCAGCTAGAAACTCCCATGCAGAGTACATTATTGTAGCCACAGACTACCTGACCAAGTGGGTAGAAGTGAAAGCCACCACAAAGAATGATGCTCAGACTACAACTAAGTTCTTATTCGAGAACGTGTTCACAAGATATGGACCACCAATAGAGTTAGTGAGTGATAGAGGCACACACTTCTTGAATAAAGTCGTTGAAAATCTTCTCCAAGAATTCTTGGTGATACATAAGGAGTCTGCCCCCTATCATCCACAAGCTAATGGACAAGCTAAGAGCACAAACAAGATCCTATGTAATGTCTTGACCAAGCTTGTAAATAACAAATGCTCTGATTGGGATAAACAACTTTATCATGATGTTTGGGCTTACCGAGTGGCCTATAAAACGGTACTCAATGCCACCCCATTTCAGATGGCCTTTAGACATAATGTTGTGCTACCATTAGATTTCTTAATTCCAGCTTTAAAAGTAGCACAAGAGCATGAGTGGAATGGACATGAGTTGTCCTCTAGGATCTTTGATCTAGAACACTTAGGTGAGACGAGGCTACAAGCAGCAGCAGGCATCTATGCTGCAAAGAAAAGACAAAAGGCTTACTTTGATGCACACATCAAGGATAAAGGATTGAAAGAAGGCGACTTAGTGCTGGTGTATACGCTAAAGCAACATGCCCATAAATTGGAAAAGCGTGGATATGGACCCATGATCATTAATAGAATCTCCACTAGCAGTGATGTTTAATTGGCCACTTTAGAAGGTGATATCTTGCCAAATTATATAAGTGGTTGTCGAGTCAAGTTATACAAAGAACCTCTTATAGAGGATATGCTAATGAGACTCAACACTGCTAAGAAGCAAAAAGAAGAGGAGTTAAGGGTTAGAGAAGAAGCACAGGCAGAGGCTAGAGAGCGCATAAGACGAAATAAGTTAAGGCGACTAGGCCTAGATGTCAACCCGAAGTCCCCAAAATATCACATGGACATGTGCCAAAAATCGGGCTTAATTGCTTCTCAAGGAATCGACCGACACCCCTTTGTGACCATAGAGATAGGACAAGGAAAGCGTGCAAGGACTGTGAAAGCATTGATTGACTCAGGTGCAGCAAGTAGTGTAGTTAGACTTTCCTACTTCCAAGACCTGCAGTTGGACATCAATCCCATAGAAGCCTATCTCATAGGATTGGGAGGTGGAAACCCCTTGTTTGGGCAAGATGGAACTTCCCATTTACCTTCAAGATGTTACAATGATAGTCAAAATGCTAGTGTGTCATGATGAGGACCTTACAGAGCCACTTGTCTTGGGACAAGATTGGATCTATGACCATGTAGTCAACTTAAATTTAAGGACTCAACTTCTTCAAGTTTGGGTTCATGAACAATGTATTACATTAGAGTTAGAAAATTGCATGCTCACAGATCATGGTGTCACACATTCTCTTAGGACTAATCTTAGAGAAGAAGCAGTTGTATGTGTTCAAAGCTCTATGATGCAGAAGGATGCTGCGTCCAAAAAAAGAGTCAGAGAACCATTGAGACTCCCTTCTTGTACGAAGTCTCATCCATCTGTAGTAGTTCAACCACACAGGCAAGAGAAACAATACATGACAATTGCTATATCAAATAGAGAAAGGGATTTCAAGAAGAAAGTAGTGTCGGGCATGAAGCAGATTTGGATACAAAAAGGAGAGCAACCACCATATTTGTCCCCACAATTCCCATCCCGGCAAGCCAAACAGGCCAAAAGACGAACGAAGAAGCTAGGACAAGCTCAACCACAAGGTATCCGACAAGTTTGGGTGCCTAAAAAATTAGCTACAGCTCAACAAGGGCAATCACACATGTGGGTACCCAAGAAACTCTTACATGCACAATGCCCTATGCTCTCCACCATGCAAAAGGTCTCAACAAAGAAGCCAAGGAGGGAAAAGGGTCAGAACCAAGAACAGAGACCGAAAAAAGATCAAATCACCTCTTCAACAATGGTAAGAAGACAATTATCAAAGATATGGGTTTGGAAACCAAAAGCACCCAAGGCCCCCACAGAACCAAAGAGCCATCCACGAAGGATCAAACCCTCAAGAAACCATCCAAACATGAGGCAGTCAAAGGAGATCACTAAACAGTCAAAGACCATTCTCACATGAATCCCTATAAGGAGGAAGGATCAGTTGTCATCTCGAGATCCAATGGATACCTCCACGACAAATGGCATCAACAACCGCAGATAACATTGATAGCCTCGACAAGCGACAACCACGTGCTCCTTACACAACCCTGTCTTTTGCACCATTCAGGTCATGCATTTCCAAAGTATGCATTAATATAGGGCCACATTACATGGTCGTGCATAGACACAATTGAGAGTCCCATGCACAAGAGCTCATTGACACATGTAAACCATTTTTGATACTAACCTTTGTCTTCTTGTTTTGTGACATTGTTCCACAAAAAAAAAGAAAAAGAGAGAGAGAGAGAGAGAGAAAGAACTTGTTCCCAGGTTTGGCTCATGGAACATGAATGAGTCATGCTTAGTTGAAAAATGGAACCGTTGATTCCTGGGCATTTATCAGTTTGGATAGAAGTGTGTCTCGGCTAGCAGATGATATTATTGCTAATTTATCTAGTAGATGTCAAGCACTTGGCATGAACATGGCATACACAACTATTGCTTCCCCTTACCATGGAAGTAGAGAAAGATCTTGAAGGTCCACAACTTGAGCGATGCTTAACTACTGTATGTAGGAGAGCATCCAAAGGATATCTACTAGGGGTAGTTCTGGTACCTTGCAAATCCTTGTATGTATACTAGGGGAGAAGACTCGTGCTTATGGTGAGCTAAAGAGAATATGTGAAACTAAGCTTGGTGTAGTTACCCAATGTTGTTTGTCAAGGAATATAAAGAAATTCAATTCTTAGTATTTGGCAAATGTTGCTTTGAAAAGAGCAGACAAGACCAGCCACTCAAAAAAATCTCATCAGTGGAGCATCAACACAGACATTCATCAACAATGTTCCATCCCTAAGGCCGGGTGTACAACAGAAAATCGATCGACCCTTCACCATGGTAAGTATCTTTACTTTGGCAACACCATAACCATGATAGATTAAGGAACCTCTTTGCCAACATACCCTTGAGCACTCAGATCAAGACCCCCAATTTTTGCACCATACTTCTTCCAATGCATTTTCCAAGTAAACATGCATAGGGCTACATTACAAGGCCATGCACAAGGCACATATTTTCCTCAAACCATGCACGAACACACTTAACCATCATTCATTATGGGTTATGAGTACTTGGCATGACTACTATGAACATCCACTTTGGGAGATCTAGAGGACATCAATGGAGACTCACAATGACACAATCATGCTGGAATCCAAGGAAGAAGCACGTACCAAGGGACTACAACTTGCAAAGGCTCGCAATGACAGATGAAGAACCGAACAACCAAACCTACCACATTTGGAAGATCAACAATTCTTGTTCCTACAGAATGGACACTACCTCTCAAAGCACTACCTGGAACAACCATTACAACAAGGGTCTGTCAGGGACGACAGACTCAAGAGGGGGGGAGTGTTGAAGCTCAAGGTTAAGGACAAGCATAATAAATACATCAGAGAAGTGGAAACACAAGAAGAAGGAGCACATAGGGGGGAGCTCCAAGAAGTGTATGTCAAATTTTCAGAAAAAATCCCTATAAAAATAGTGATTTTCATCACTAAAAGCCATTGTAAATATCATTTCACCTTTTTGTAGCTCCATTTTGTGCAAGCCGAGGAGTCCTCGAGCTTGAGGAGCATCAACAGTATAAGCTTCACACAGTTGTGCCTTCACTCGCTCATGGTCTTCATACCAGTCCTCACGTCTCCACGGATTGACAAGTAAAGGAGGTGGTGCTTACGCTTGAGCTACAACTTGCTACCTTCCATAGACTCTTCTTGAGATGGACCCCATACATCAGTATGAATCAAGTCCAAAATACCTCTACTTTGCAATCCTACAAAGGACTTCGTACCTGTTTTCCAAACTGACATGCCTCACAAACAAAATCCAAATCTTGCATAGGTAGTTGTGGTAAACCTTCAACCAATGATTTCTTTGCAATATCCTTTAACATGCCAACACTAATGTGTCCTAGTCTTTTATGCCATAAGTCCAATTGACTTACTTGAGTCCCATTAACCATTGTATAACCTGCATAATCTGGAACTTCAACTTCATAAGTATATAATCTGTTTACCCTTTGTCCTTTTATAATAAAATTCCCATCCTTCTTCTGTAAGTCTGCCACTGATTATTGTCAAAATCAACATTCACTCCATTGTCCTCCATCTGTCCAAATGAAATCAAATTTCTTGTAATAGTAGCAACAAACAAAACATCTCTAAGAGTTACATGTTCATTAAGTGGACAATCACCAATGTAAACTAATTCATGCTCAGTATTATCCCCTGTAGCAATTGTGACTCTTGAATCTGGTTTGTGTAAGTTCACAAACATATTCATGTTGTGACTCATGTGGTTTGAGCAACCACTATCTACATACCAATTTTTTTTGTTTACCTTCCTCTTATGTGTCTCTGTATGCATAGCCATAAGAATATTTTCCTTATGTGTTTGAGCCTCCTCTTGCACTATGTTGTTGTTTTGATGCATGTGATCTTGGCCTCTTCCTCTTTGTCGTCCTCTAAAACCACCTCTTCTATTCGGATTGGAGAAATGTGTTGATGTATGAAACACCACAAGAAATGAATTAATGTGACACTAGAACACCTCTATGGTCACCATTAACTCATTGCCACTCCAAACTTTGAGAAATGATAGTCTAAACTGAGAACTTTGCTTCTACAGAAATTACTAGTGATCAAAATGACATACCTTCAGTATTTTGTTAATTTCTCTTAGCTCAAATATTATTTCTCCAAGATCTTTGAGTGGATGAAAGTAGAAGAGTAGATCTTTCCAACAAGCTATCATATGCAAGAAATGGATCTCTAGAACTCAAGTTATTTCCTTCACAAGATCACCCTGTATGACTTTTCAAAACTCAAAATTTTGCCTGTTTTAGTAATCCTGAGTGTCTAAAAATAAAAATTCGATGCCTAGCATCGACTTGCAACCAAAAGTCGATGCCTGGCATCGACTTTCAGCTTTTTTAGCCACTTTTTCAGTGCCAGAATTACCCCCTTGAACACACACATGAACAAGACCACTTTTATGTTAGAAGTCGATGCCAGGCATCCACTTTATGCTGAAACTCGATGCCAGGCATCGAGTTGCTCCACAAACTTCATCTTTTTCAAGAAGATTCATCAGTAGATAAAAGTCAAATATGAAGATAAGGACTTATCAACTAGGATTTGATGCCAGACATCGACTTCCCGCATAAAACTCAACCTTTCAACATACATTCGATGCCAGGCATCGACTTGGTTGGAAAACTTCAACCTTTCAAGTCATTACACAGAAGACAAACACTGGAGATGGAAGAAGAAGACTTATACACAGAACTTTAACTAGTTCTTGTCATAGCTATGAAAACTCAGAAGCTTACAAGTGTTTTCTCACTCAGAGAAGCCCGACTATTCTCAATCATACAAAATGAGTTCTAACTCACTCTCTCATTGTCTTCCTCTCCGCGTCAGTTGATACAAACTAACTTATATAGATTTTCTTATTCTCGTGATTTTTAAAAAACTTCTAGAACTAAAGTGAACTAACTTTACAAATATAATACACTTGTGAATTTGTCCCTTCACATAGGCATATGTTTTTCTTCTAAAGCTTTGACCTTCAATTATATATCCAATTAGTGATTGTTTCTCCAACAGCTCCCCCTCAATCACTATTTGACATTCTCTGTTTCTTCATATCATCTTCTTTTCTTTTACTCCTGCCATGCTTTTGAATCTACTGGTCTTCACACCATCCAAGCTCTTTGTCATTATGTCTACTATCTGATCTTTTGTAGAAATGTACTCCACTGCAATTTCTTTCTCCATTACCTTTTCTCTCCGGAAATGATAATGTATCTCTATATGTTTTGTTCTTGCATGAAATACTAGATTTGATGCAAGATAAAGTGAACTCATATTATCTCCATGTATTGTAGGTATACCTTGATCAACGCCCAAGCTTTTGAACAGTGTCTGCATCCATATGACCTCCTTAGCTACTTCCACAAGTCCCTTGTACTCAGCTTCAGTTGATGATAATGCTACTGTATGTTGTTTCTTTGAACACCAACTTACAAGCTTATCACCAATATATATCATGTATCCATATGTTGATCTCCTGTCATCTTGATTACCTGCCCAGTCTGAATCACTATAGGCTCTCAACTTCAAATCTGATGTAAAAGAATAATACAATCCTTCCTTTATAGTTCCTTTGATATATCTGAGAACTCTTTGACCTGCAATCCAATATGGGTCCTTTGGACAATGCATGAATTGTGACAAAACTCCCACTGCATAACTAAGATCAGGTCTTGTTAGTGTAGCATAAATCAAACTACCCACAAGAGATTGATACTTCCTCATATCTTTGTATTCTGCACCATCATATTTACTGAGCTTGTGATTAACTTCAAGTGGAGTTGAAGCTTCTCTGCAATTTTCCATATCAAACTTCTTCAATAGATTCAGAAGATACCTTTCTTGTGATACATATATGCCATGATCTGTATAAGTGACTTCCATTCCAAGAAAGTATGACAACTTTCCTAGGTCACTGATCTTGAACTCTTTCTCAAGTAATCTCTTTACCTCCTTGATTCCTTCATCTGAAGTACCTGTGATTATAATGTCATCTACATAAATACAAATGTAGATTGTACCTTCCTCTGTTCTTTTGATGAGTAGACTTGATCTGCTTTTGAACTTTCATATCCAAGTTCATTCAGATACTTCACCGGTCTATAGTTCCATGCTCTTGGAGCTTGCTTCAATCCATAGAGTGCTCTTCTCAACCTGCAAACAACAAAATTTGGATACTTGGAATCTATAAACCCTTGAGGTTGTTCCATGTATACCTCATCTGATATGTATCCATTCAAGAATGCATTCTTTATATCCAATTGACTTAGAGTCCATCCTTTTGAAGCTGCAATAGCAATGATTTTCCTAATAGTTGACATCTTAGCTACAGGACTGAATGTCTCATCATAATCTATGCCATAGGTTTGGGCATAGCCTTTCACCACCAATCTAGCTTTGTATCTGGCTATACTTCCATCTGCAAGCTTCTTCACTTTATAAACCTTTTTATTTCCAATTACTTTCTTACCATTTGGTTTAGGAACAAGTTCCCATGTCTTGTTCTCCTCCAGTGCATTGAATTCTTCCTTCATTGCTTCTTCCCATTGCTTCTTACCTTTAGCTTCATCATAGTTCTGAGGTTCTTCATCATCTTTGACCATATAAGCATAATTCTTCTCAGTTATGTAAGAAGTATCATAAAAATACCTTTCAGGTTGTCTTCTAGTCCTGCTTGACCTTCTTGGTTCACATTCTTCATAAGTGTCTGGATACACCTCTTCATCAAATATAGGAGCTTCTTCATTCCTTCTTGTTAATCCACTTCTGGATGTACTTGCTTGCATATAGTCTTCATCTCTATTTACCTGCACAATTGATTTTCCTTTCTCACATCTTCTTACCTCTTCTTCAAATTCTTCAGTTGTATGACTTTGATCTGCATACCAACTTTTCTGTTCATCAAATGTAACATCTCTAGAAACAATAAATTTTTTTGTTAGAGGATTCCACAATCTGTAACCCATCTGCTTTAATTCATCATAACCAATGAACATATATTTTTCTACCTTTGGTTCAAGATGTCTAAATTGTGATGGCACATAAGCATATGCAATTGATCCAAACACTCTACAATGATCTAGTGTTGGTTTCTTACCCCACCAAGCTTCATATGGAGTCATTCCATTTAGAGCTGCACATGGTAATCTATTCACAAGATATGTAGCTGTATTTACAGCCTCAGTCCAAAGATAATTTGGACAATTCTTCTCCTTCAGCATCGCTCTAGCAAACTCAACCAAAGTCATGTTCCTTCTTTCTGCTACACCATTTTGTTGTGGTGTATACCTGCAAGTTATTTCTCTCTTAATACCTGCATTCCAAAGATAATCATTGAACTCTTGGGAGAATTATTCTCCCCCTCCATCAGACCTCAGTCTCTTAAGCTTTTGACCTGTGACTCTCTCTACATATGCATGAAAATTCTTGAAAGCTCCAAACACTTCTGATCTTTCCTTCAAAACATACAAAGTTATCCATCTTGTAGCATCATCAATGAAAAGAACATAATACCTTGAGCCACTGATAGATCCTTCTTTTGTTGGTCCCCATACATCTGTATGAATGAGCTCTAGTAATCCATCATGTTTGAATCCTTTCTTTTGAAATGGTAACCTGTGTGCTTTACCCATTTCACATGCTTCACATTTATAAACCATATGTTGACTATGCACATTTGGTAGTCCTAGTAGAGACTGATTTGCAACCATAGCTTTAATTCCTCTTTCATTGAAATGACCTAATCTCTTATACCAGAGATCAAGTTCTGTAATCACTCCTTCACCATGTGTGAGCAAATCTTGACCAATGTTCCCTTGCACTCTTAAAGTAAAGAGTCTACCTTCCTTCTTACCATAGACAATCTGATTATATCCATTCTTTGGATCTTCAACAAATACTCCTTCATTTGTAAACCTGACTTGAAAACCTTTTTCAACTACCTGTCCCACACCAATCAGTTTTTAGGTATTGTGGGAACATACAAAACATTGTTTAGCAAATCTGCTCCACTCTTGCATTTCACTTTTCCAATTGAATGTACACTATGTCTTGTATTATCACCTGTTTGAACTGTATGACTAGAAATACCTTTTTCCAATTCTGACATCAATTCTATGTTTCCTGACAAATGATTAGAACATTCAGAGTCAATGTAAAATACCTTTAGATCTTCTTTATCTGATGTGCTGATTGAATTCATCATTAATGGTGTATGACTTTCATTTTGTGTGTCATTTGCATAATTGTAGTAGGTGGTGTTGTAGGATTGATTCTGTCCCCAACTTCTTCCTCCACCTCTACCATAGCCTCCTCTTTGACTTTGTCTACCTCTTTGAAAATTACTTTGATATCTTCCACCTCGACCTCTGCTATTGTTGTTTTGATTCTGGTTTGATCCTTGTTGGTTGTGCCAACAGTCATGAGCTAAATGATTACTCAATCCACAGATCCAGCAAGCCTTCTTGTTGTTATTTTGATTACCTCTACCTCTTCCAAAAGCTCTTGGTCTTCCTCTGCCAGCGCCTTTACCTCTTGCATAATAAACTTGAGAACTCGACTCCTCTTCATCCTTTGCTTTACCTTTATCTCTTTTCTTCTTGTTCTTCATGTACATTGCAGAACTGTCCTTTATCTCCATCTCCCTTCAAGTCTTGCACAAATGTGAGCATCAAACCAAGCAACTGGTTCAAATCTGGAACATAATGATTTAATGAAAGCTCTGTTGATAAGACAAAAGGTTTCCACCTTTCATCTCCTCTCAAACCTGCAAGTAATTGAGCAATCAATATGTGATCCTCAACATCTTCATCTATGGATCCAAGACTATCTGCTAGATCCTTCATCTTACTTTGGAAATGATATTCCAATGCATTCCATATATCTTCAGATGATTCCAATCCTCTCATGTGTGGTAGCAAATGATCAAAAATTGTATTGTAAATGTATGCCTTTGCACTTGCATCCTTCTTCTGCCAATGCTTTAAAGCATCAAGTTCTTCTTTCTTTGGTCGGCTTTCATCTTCAAATGTTGGCTTCTCTTCTTCACATGTTACATATACCATGAGATCCTTACTCATAAGTAAGGCTTCCATTCTCATTACCCATGCGGGGTAATTATCTCTGTCCAGTTTGTCAATTGAGATATGATCTGCCATACTCCTTTCCTTTTGCTGCAACCTTTGAGCTTAAAGGATAAAGAATAATACCTTTTGGATTTCTTTGTGTATGAGGATACTTTTGAAGTAACCTTTTGATGCATTGTGTCTTCAAATGCTTCACCTTTCAAACTTTAATGAAAAACTTTTCAAAACTTCTCGTACCTTTGCCGCCTTCTGCTCTTTAGGACCTTTCTGCTCTGATACCACTTGTTGATGTATGAAACACCAAAAGAAATGAATTAATGTGACACTAGAACACCTCTATGGTCACCATTAACTCATTGCCACTCCAAACTTTGAGAAATGATAGTCTAAACTGAGAACTTTGCTTCTACAAAAATTCCTAGTCACCGAAATGACATACCTTCCATATTTTGTTAATTTCTCTTAGCTCAAATATTATTTCTCCAAGATCTTTGGGTGGATGAAAGTAGAAGAGTAGAGCTTTCCAACAAGCTATCATATGCAAGAAACAAATCTCTAGAACTCAAGTTATGTCCTTCAAAAGATCACCCTGTATGACTTTCCAAAACTAGAAATTTTGCCTGTTTTAGTAATCCTGAGTGTCTAAAAATAAAAATTTGATGCCTAGCATCAACTTGCAACCAAAAGTCGATGCCTGGCATCGACTTTCAGCTTTTTAGCCACTTTTTCAGCACCAGAATTACCCCCTTGAACACACACATGAACAAGACCACTTTTATGTTAGAAGTCGATGCCAGGCATCCACTTTATGTTGAAACTCGATGCCATTCATCGAGTTGCTCCACAAATCTTTTCAAGAAGATTCATCAGTAGATAAAAGTCAAATATGAAGATAAGGACTTATCAGCTAGGATTCGATGTCAAGCATCGACTTCCCGCATAAAATTCAACCTTTCAACATACATTCGATGCCAGGCATCGACTTGCTTGGAAAACTTCAACCTTTCAAATCATTACACAGAAGACAAACACTGGAGATGAAAGAAGAAGACTTATACACAGAACTTTAACTAGTTCTTGTCATAGCTATGAAAACTCAGAAGCTTACAAGTGCTTTCTCACTCAGAGAAGCCCGACTATTCTCAGTCATACAAAATGAGTTCTAACTCACTCTCTCATTGTCTTCCTCTCCGCGTCAGTTGATACAAACTAACTTATATAGATTTTCTTATTCTCGTGATTTTTAAAAAACTTCTAGAACTAAAGTGAACTAACTTTACAAATATAATACACTTGTGAATTTGTCCCTTCACATAGGCATATGGTTTTCTTCTAAAGCTTTGACCTTCAATTATATATCCAATTAGTGATTGTTTCTCCAACAAAACAATCCCTAGCATAATGACTAACTTTACCACAATAATGGCAAGTAAAGTTACCTTGCTGATTTGGTTGAGTTTGTTGACTTTGTTGTGTTGTTCTTCCTCCTCTAGTTGCCTTAAAGCTTCCTCTTCCTCTTGCATTGTTGTTGAATCTTCCTCCTCCTCTCCAATTTCCTCTACCTCTTGCTCTGTTTGATGAAGTATAAAGAGCTTGTCCTTGACTACATCTTTGTGAATGATAAGAGTTCCCACCTTCTATGTTGACTTCTTCAGTCATCATGAGCATTTGTAAATCTTCAAAGGATGGTGGATTCTCTCGAGTAATGATAGATGTAATGAAAGACTTCCATCTTTCATCTTCCCTCAAGCCATTTAACATGCTATTAAACTTTATATCCTCACTAGGAGATGCATCAATAGAGGCTAATGCTTCAATAAGAGATTTTACCTCAAGAACATAATCATTAACTGATTGTCATGGCTTCTTTTTTCCTCTTGTCAACTCACCAATAAGTTGTGTTTGCCTTGCTCTGTTGGTAGTTGCAAATAGCCTTTTTAGAGACTCCCAAACCTCTCTATTAGTATTCAAACCTCTTATATGCCCAAGCATAGTATTTGAAAATGTTTGTGATATAATAAACAAAACCCTTCTATCTCTTTCGATCCATTCTTGCTCTCTTGCTCGATCTGCTTGTGTAGGAGCTTTTGGTAATACTGGCTTCACTTATGTACCTATTATCAATCCCCAAAGACCTTTAGACATGAGATAAGACTCCATTCTTAATTGCCACATGGGATAATTTCTCCCATCTGATAACTTCTCAATCAATGCACTCAAATCTGCCATGTCGAATTGTTGTAAACAAAGAAGATAATTCAATAAGTTGTATGAAAGATTTGATAAAAAAACAAAAGCTCTGATACCACAATATTTTGTTTGTAAACATCAAAGTACACAACGAAAGATGATGAGACCTCCCAAGATCTTCAAAAGATCAAACAAATATTTCCAAACTTCAAAAACAAACTTTCCTCCAAACTTTCAAGCAAACAGAAATAGGTCACTGTAGCAAAATAACCACCAAAAACTCTCTGAGCCGAATTTTTCAAAACTAATCATATATCCTGAAAGTAGACTCTGAATATTATGCTTTAGAAACAAAAAATATCAAAAAAAATTTCTCCTAAACGAACAGCTTGAATTCAAGGTAAGTAGAGGCCTACAACAGCAAGGTATGACTAACTATCTGAATTGAAAATTGATGTACAACAACAAGAAAACTTAAAGATCTATGAAACTTTTTGATATAGATAGAAAGTATCAGAGCTAAGGAAACTCCTCCAAATGAAATCACTCAAAAAGACCTCATAATGACTGAAATATGAAAGTTTGAAGAGAGGTATGTCTCTGATGAGACACCGGATAGACACAAGAAAGAAGATCTGCAAAAATGCCTACTTGCGTGGAGTTTTCTTATCAAAAGTTGTAAAAAAGCTGATCTACATATATAGTACAAGTTGTAAGCTTTGCAATGCAACAAGAATCACTCAATTTGGACACCTACACTAAGAGAACCACTCTTTTTATTGAGAAGTTGTCAACAGAAGCGCCTTCCTTGTCTAAAAATAGACACCTCTCCTTTCCTTCTTACTTTTATCTACTTTTATCTACTTTTACTCTAAATTTGGAGATGTGAGAGCCTCCACATGTTATTTATCACAAATAATAAACTCCATAAACCTACAAAATAATACTTTAGAGCTTGTTCTTATGTAACTCAAAGCACCATGGTCATACCTATATATCATTTGCAAGATTAGAGAGTCTACTATAGTTTCCAAGCGAAAAATAGGCTATCTCAGATCAGGATTTTGCAAAGTTCCCATCTTCATACTTTGTCATCACCTCCTTATAGTGGTATAAGAGCATCATCATAGTATATACATTATGGGTGATGATTTCTCCCCTTAACTTGATAAATTGGATAAAGATAACTGCTCAACATGGTCTCTGAGGATGGAATCATATCTACACGCAAGAAATTTGTATGGGTACATATCTAGAGATGAGCTGATGCCTATGCTAAGGACTAAAGGACAATCAACAGAAGAAGAGCAAGAGCGGTTGAACACATGGTGTGCAAATGATGTATTGGCAAGGTCATAGATTCTAAAATCTATTTCTGATTTCTTATTTTCACACATTAAGAGCTCTAATGCTTCACAAGAAACTTGGAATGCACTTGATGCATTCTTCTCCTCAAGCACCAACGCT
>CM035441.1:120326557-120336557 GCA_020310875.1 Ceratopteris richardii | reverse complement strand
GTGCATTTCGTTCGGTGTATTTAGTTATCATATGAAATCGTCTTATTGTGGAGTATTTTGAGAGGAACGTATTCTCATAAGTTGTAAGTTTTGGCAGAATTACTATGCTATTACCATAGTATATTCAGAGCCAAATATTCCAGTACTTATCATACCGTGGAATAGTAGTATTCAACTCAACTACTGTATTAAGAAGTGAGCAATTACTGGTGATTGTGTAAAGGATTGGGAAAATAGTACAGGGCCTCTGTCTAACAGACCCCTACCACTCCCAAGAACCCAAGGTCCCGATAATACTCGTCCGAAAGTTGGATTGAGTCATTATCGATTAACATTTAACATTTGGCGATCCTACTGGGGATGTGGCATTGAGATTGCCTGGTATTTTGTTCAAATTAAAATTTTGTTGGAAGAACAGTAGCAACAGAATCAGATTGTTGCGATACTGTGTGTTCGTAAGACTATATGATCAGTACGGAAATGCTACATGCCGATTACCCGATCAGGAGAAAAGTATCCCAAGAATCATCAGTTAGGGATATTAAGAACAACTTTGGGAGGTACTAGTACAATTAGACCTGACCCAGTTGTCGAAAAAGTGACAGACGATAACACTGATTTCGGTGAAATTACGGTAGAACGTAGTACATCTCTAGAATTGTCTAGTGTTACTACGGTACAGACTGTCGAAAATACAGCAATTTTGGAACCGATTAAGACACAGTTGGAATCTAGCATAAAAGTCTCTGGAATAGATTCAGATACGATTAGAAACACTTTAGGGAAGGAAATTAATACAGGCGAATCTACGTTATATCCAGTCACGATTTTGAATCCTTCCGGTGGAACTACGGTAAGAAAAACACAGTTTTCCGGTGACAACTCAGCACTTTCGGCTGAATCGTCAGCTCAAATACAACGTTTGGGAGCAAGTCCTCCTACTTTGGATATCAAAGAGGAAGGAAGACTATTCGAAACAGAAATTCGCAATATAGTAAGTAAGCTAATTGCACCGGAAAGTGTGCCATTAGACGAAACAAATTTCGGTAGTTCAGAAACTCCAACCAGAATTACAGAAGGAGTGTATAATACATTTACGATGAATGAACAACTACAACGACAAGTAGGTCAACCCAGATTGGCTTCAACAGGAGTAACATACACAAAGTTTAGTGGGTTCCCAGGAGATGACCCAGATGCACACGTACGCACCTTCGAAATCAGTTATGCTGTTCTTAACCATCCACCGGATCCGGCGTACAAAGCAATTGTTTTTCAATCTACACTTGTGAATGAAGCAGCAAGGTGGCTCACTGAATATGATATTAATCATTTCGGTACTTATGAAGCAGTACGAGACGCTTTTCTACAGCGATTCAGGTTGAAAAAAAATCCTGCAGAAATCTTTGAGTATTTACAGAACAATAGACAGAAACCAAATCAAACTGTACAAGAGTATGCTACCCTTTTCAGAACTCATTTAAGACAGCTACCCCAGGCTCATGCTAATTTACCAGACGATGTTATTACACAGTGGTTTATCAATGGTTTGCTTCCTCAACTTAGGCAAATCATGATTATAAGATGTGTAGGGGCCATGACCCTCGATGCAGTAATAGCAATGACCCTCCAGCTAGAAAACAAAATCGGTGGATTTTCAGAAGATTTGGAATGGATTAAAACAAATAAACATGTGGATGAAGAAATAACCAGGCAAGTATATTGCACCACCTGCAAGAATTCAGGGCATACAAGTGCCCAGTGTGCGTTAAATCAGACTTATTGCGCCATTTGTAACATTGGGGGACATACCACTGAGAATTGTGCATACAATGCTAGAAGACAAGGAGCAGCAACAGTTAATGCAATTATTCAAGAGCAAGGGCAGTCATCCAATCAATATGTACCCCCACATTTGAGACACAATCAACAACAAGGGTATCGACATTATCGAGGACAGAGGAACAACAACTATAACACACCGCGCTGGCAGAATGGACCACCACCGGAAAATCAAAATTTACCACCACCTCGATGTCATTTCTGTGGGCAGTTGGGGCATATTAGAAGATTCTGTAGAGATGCAGCGGAATATGATCAACGGAAAAAGGAACGACAAAACCCAATGGCCAATGTGGTAACAATTACACCTGTAGAGACACAGGCAGCAGCAGTTCAAACCCGTTCCGGTAAACAATTGCAACCAGCAGCAGAATTATTTGAGCCAGGGATACGTGAACAACACAGAATGTATCATAAGGCTAGCCAGTGGACTACCGCAGAACCACCTGTTTTTCCAGAACCTACTCCAGTGATCCAATCTCCGGATACTACACAAGTTCATGCTGACAAAACAAAAGCAAGTACATCATCTGCAGTAGAATTACCACCTTCAGACCAAGCTTCGTCTTCAACAGTTAAGGAAGATGAAAATCAAGTGCAACCAACTTGGGATATATTGTCAAAAGCATCCATCACACTACCTTTCGGGCAATTACTGGCATTAGTACCAGGAATACGCCAACAATTTCAACAATAGTCTACTACAAAATCTGCTTGCATTCCGGCTACCGCAACCGTGCAACCAGAATCAGACTCTACGGTAGATCACTCAGTTCCTCTGATTACGGTATGGTTTCATAAACATCAAATTCCACAAGTTTTAATTGATGGGGGGTCCGGCGTGAATATTGCCACAGCGTCACTGTGTAAAAAGTTAGGTTGGACTAAGATAGAACCAGTACAATTTTTTGTTAGGATGGCTGATCAATCTAGAGTTCATCCAGTAGGACTGGTCCGAGATATACCTATAACTGTCCAAGACACAACATTCAAGATGACTTTTGTTGTTCTTGAATTGCCGGAATCTACCCTAGACTACAATTTACTTTTCGGTCGTCCTTGGTTAAAACAAGCCAAGGTAATTCAAGACTGGTCAGCTCAGGAACTTACATTCAAAGATAAAAACCGCAAGTGTGTTGTAAAATTAGATGCTATACAACCCTGTGAATTACATGCTCGACCATATTTCGCCGAACCAGTTCATATGTTAGATGGATTGTCGGATGACGAAGAAGAAGAATTTCTGAAGAATAATGTTGATTTGATGACAATAGGAACTATTGATCTACAGTCTGTAGTAGACACTTGGAATGCTTCAGTATGTACAGTAATACCCATTGTCGAAGAAATTAAGGAGGACAATACCATTTCGATTCAAGGTAATGAATTACAGCAGCTTCTCAAACCTTCAGCTGATACAGAGAAACATCAACAATTTTATGTTCCAGAAGATCAGTTAACTACTTATAATATTGGAGATGAAGACCACCCTCGTCCTGTAAAGATAAAGCAAAACTTACCTGAAGCTTTTCAAGCAGATTTAATCAAGCTACTCCGAGAATTTACTGACGTCTTTGCATGGGATTACAAAGACATGAAGGGTCTGGATCCTCGTATCTATCAACACAGAGTTATGTTAAAACCAGAAGCAAAACCGATAAGGCAAACTAGTTACCGGATGAACCCACATTATGCATCTCAGGTAAAGGCTGAACTTGATAGACTATTAAAAGTCGGATTCATTGTACCAGTAGAACACGCTGAATGGATCTCACCCATCGTGATCGTGCCAAAGAAAAATAAGCAGTTACGAATCTGTGTGGATTACCGGAAACTAAATGCAGCAACAGTACCAGATCCTTTTCCGATCCCCTTTTTGGATACCATGCTCGATAGAGTCGCAGGTCATGAAATGTATTCATTTTTAGATGGTTACAGCGGGTATAACCAGGTTAGAATGGCTGAGGAAGATATACCGAAAACTGCATTTATTACAAATTGGGGTGTTTTTGCCTGTACAGTAATGTGGTTTGGACTAAGAAATGCGCCAAGCACATTTCAAAGATGTATGCAGGAGATATTTTCTCCTTATCTCACTTCATTCATGCAAGTCTACCTCGACGACTTCTCAATCTTTGGGAAGATGATAGCCCATTTGTTTCACTTACGATGTTGCTTTCAGAAGTGTAGAGAATATAGACTCTGCCTTAATCCTAGTAAATCCGTGTTTGCCGTTTCATGTGGTAAATTACTTGGTCATATCATATCAGCACAGGGTATTCAAGTTGATCCCGATAAAATTTCAGCAGTATTAGAAGCTCCGGTGCCTAATACACCTAAGGAAGTAATGCGATTTATGGGACAAGTGAGATGGCATGGAAGGCATTTACGGTGGCTTGCTCATGTAGCAATACCACTGAACAAGCTAATTTCCAAAACTGCAAGGCAATTTGAATGGACCCAGGAATGTCAGGTTGCGTTTGATCGACTGAAACAATTATTAACACAAGTTCCCATTTTACAGCCACCGGATTGGGATAACCCATTTCATGTATTTGTTGACGCATCTGATAGAGCAGTAGGGAGTGTACTGATGCAACAAACAAATAAATGGTTTAGACCTGTATACTATGCTAGCAGAAGATTAGCACCTGCAGAAAAGAACTACTCGGTGACTGAGAAAGAATGCTTAGGATTAGTATATTCGGTGAAAAAATTCAGACATTATTTATTGGGTCGAAAATTTACATTTCATGTCGATCACGCGGCACTGGTTTACTTGGTTCGACAGCAACATATCGGTGGCCGTCTAGCACGATGGATTCTACTATTGCAAGAATTCGACTATGATGTCATTTATCGACCAGGTAGTTCACATACCTTAGCAGACTTTTTATCACGCTTAGATACAGGTGAACCTCCGGTTGGTATAAATGATACAACACCAGCCATTTATACTTCAGAACCAACTACTGAAGAATTGTCAAACCAACCAGTGCCAACTACGTATTATGATCAGTTATTGACCTTCCTTTCAAATGGATATCTACCTTCTGAAGTCCCTACAGCTACACGCCGAAAAATTGCAGGTTTTAGTCGACGATTCCGGTTAGTTGCTGGAGAATTATATTATACAGATCATACCGGAGTCCTACTTCGCTGTATTCCACCACATGAAGTTAACTCAGTCATTACGTTGGCTCACTCAACTCCTTCCGGTGGACATTTTGCGGCAGATCTTACTCAACGGAAAATTCTACAAAGTGGACTTTGGTGGCCAACTATGTATAGAGATATATTGGAATTTATCAAAACTTGTGATAGCTGTCAAAGGACTGGACAACCATTACAACGCCATTACTTTCCACTTCATCCAGTACTTCCTTTAGAACCATTTCAGAAATGGGGTCTTGATTTCATTGGTCCAATTACACCTCCCGCAGTATTCAGCAACAACAGGTATATATTGACTTGCACAGATTATGCAACTAGGTGGGCAGAAGCATGGCCTTTACGCTCGGCTACAGCAGTTGAAGTAGCGAAATGTTTATTAACTGATGTCTTTCCAAGATTTGGACTGCCACTAGAGCTTGTTTCAGATCAGGGTACTCATTTCATGAACAAGTTGATGAAAGTATTAACACAGTCATTCCAGATCAGTCATAAATTCAGCTCACCATATTATCCTCGTGCAAATGGATTGGCAGAAAGTACCAACAAATCTCTGCTAAATATGCTTCAGAAATTGACCAGAGAAACACCGGAACGATGGGATCAGTTACTACCTGCAGTCTTATGGGCCTATCGTACTACATACAAGGTAACCACCGGCTTGACACCATTTAAGTTAGCCTATGGAATAGAAGCAATAGCTCCGATGGAAATTGTAATACCAAGTCTAAGAGTAGCAACGTCTCAGAAGCTTTTACCTGAAGAGTCATTGATATTTCGGCTGGAAACACTTAGAGAACTAGATGAACACCGATGGCTCAGTTTCTTAACTATGAAAGAAATCCAATTAAGACAGGCCAGGACTCATGACCGAAATTTAAAGACGACAGTATTTTCGGTAGGACAGCTTGTTCTCTTTTACAATGCAAAATCCAATAGATCAGCCGGAAAATTCAAGTTACGTTGGTTCGGTCCATTCAAGATTTCAGAACAAATTGGTCCGGCTACTTTTCGATTGACTACATTGACTGGACAACCACTTCCAAAAGCAATAAACGGATCAAAGCTACGGCCGTATCAAGAAGCGCCACCTCGGCTATAACAAGGGTACACAGCGTACCACAAATTTTTTTTTTCTTTTCTTTTGCTTTTACTTTATTAAGTGTAATCAATAAATAGGTGTAATCGCCGTACTTTAATATCTATTTATGTCCAGCCGCCCGCTCCTATCCTTGCATGCACGCACGTCAGATATAGACATTACTATCCGTTTTGTGTAATTAGTACCATTTAAAATATTCTTTGTACAAATTTCTTTTATAACTCACTCGCCGAATAGGTCATTTAGTCTTTTGCAATCACAGCCCTAGTTTCTGAATACTTGTGTTCTGCGTCTTGCTTTCCTGTGCAATGGAATCTCTAGCGAACTATACAGCTTTTGCCGAGGGTATCCCGGCTGAAGTAAAGAATTATCTGCATATACGAGGATTAGGTAGTTTCGCCGAGTTGCCCTGGCACTCAGTAGAAGCTCACCCCTTCTTTGCACAGATTATATCCGCTATCGCTCGGGTATCTCCTACTGAGAAACGATGGGTTTTCCCTTCCTTACCGTCTAGAACTGTAATCACATTCCAAGCGTTTACAGAAGTTTATCATTTGACTCCACAAGGCCGCGAGAATGTGCCCATGATCTCAGCAACCCGAATGGCAGAGTTGTTTCCGCGATTTTCCTCGAATGAATACGCTATTCTCTGTCGACCAGAACCTGAAAAAACGGCACTACAATTCCTCGTTGCTATACTCAACTTTCAAAAACGTACCTATGGTATTTCTCGACCGTTTTATTCTACCATAGATATAGCTGCCCGCGAAGCTGTTAACTTTGCTTCATTCTTCTTCCAACGAATTCATAAGGAGTGCGTCTCCGTTATGAAACAAGTTAACAAAGGAAAAACCCCGAGATCTCGACTACCACATATTCTATCATTTCTGTTTCCAACCATAATGCAAGCACAACCACCACCAAGAGGACCAGTGTTACAAATTGAAGAATCAGCGCAACCCTTAGATGAAGACGATGAAGATGAAGAAGAAATTAACCAGTTATTCAGAAGAAAACGGATCAGAATCAGTTCTTCTGAAAGTAAGAATGCAGACTCAGTCGAACAAGACGAAGAAGTTCAACAGGAGGTTGACCGGCATTCAGGCGGAGTAACACAAAAGGAACATGAACAACAGCAGGAAGCACAAGTAGAGAATGAAGCTGATGAGCCAGACAAGGAAACAGAAAAAGAAGCCAAGCAGTAAGAGGAAGAGAGATTTCATGATACAAATACATCGATGCACCAGGAATCATCAACGCATTCAATAGCATCTGAGCATCTACAAACGCAGAAGCAGACTGAAACGGAAGCAATATCAACTGCTAAAGTCTGTCAACAACAGCAGCAAGAGAATCAACAAATCCATGAATGTCAACCTACTAATGATGCATTGGATAAGCTCTTGAAGGCAGCAGAAACAACAGATGTCGGTTTCTCTGCGAATGAACAACAGGAGGCAAATAAGGTAATTAATTCTAACACAGCTCGTCCTATTTCACCACCGCAACAGGAAGCACATCCCATTCAAGACCATCCCGACCATACATCATCATCTTCCCCGAACTATTCACCACCGGATTCATATCAATTACGCACCAATACGTCTGTTCAACCGCGACAACTTCCACAAACACAATCTGTTCAAGTATTTTCCGACTTAGCATCAATCGGACAGTTTCTTATTAACCTCTCCAAGCAATTACCTGCTCAGATGAGAGCTGATACAGACAACATTTACAAAGAGCTGCAGCAGAAAATAGAAATACTGGAAGCTGATATCACTCCGCTTCAAGAAGAAGTATATACAGTTAAAGCAGAAAACCAAGCACTACAAGAGCAGGTGAAACAGCTGCAAGAACGACTCAGTGATCAAGCAGATATAACAAAACAGCGAGATGAAGCTCTGGAAACTATAAACAATCATAAACAAATGTTGACAGAGGCCACTGCAGAAATTACTAGGTTAACACAGAATTGCAAAGATGCAGAAGATGGCAGAATTGCACTAGGCAACTTACTGGAAGAAACTAGAAGAAGGCTAACCAAAACAGAATACGAGTTGGAGACAACAAAAAACAGCTTATCAACAGTCAACAACATATTGCATAAGCATCTCATCGAAAAGCCTCAGATACAGAAAAAATTAGCAGATACGAGAAGGGAAAGAGACGCATTTTACAAAACAATCCAGTTTCTGAACCAACAGATAGAAAGACTCGAGAATCAAATACGTAACAAAAATGATAACATTCATCGATTACAGCAACAAGTAACAGATATGAAGACGGCCAGAGATGCAGCATTGGCCAATGAATTTTATTTACAGGAAGCATTTTTACAAACAGAGGCTGAAAATTTACTTTCAGGAGCTATAGCGCTTAGTTCGGTGCGGACAGATGCCCAATTATTAGAACCTGACACCCTGAAAAATGTATTAGAAACGCTTAAGAAAAAGATTGCCCGTATCTTTCGGTCAGCTAGAAATATGTATTTAGAAGGTCTCGAAGCAGAGATATAGATTTTGGGCCTACAAATCCGGTGCTGTACTGGTATATTTTAATAAAAGTCATGATTTCTATGCATAATATTTTCGCACATGTAAAAGACGTCTCAAGTCCAGCTTCGATTTCCAGAATGATGATTTTGATTCTAGAATTTGATAAACAGCATGAACTGTCATCATCGAAGTATCATCATTTTAGTAAGTGGCAGCTCAGGTTCTAGAATTTATAAAATGCGTATGACCGACAAAGTATTTTCTGTATAGCGTTCTGCAAGTTCTTGTGCTCATTAACCAGAACCTCTACAGTCATGTCTGAATCGGATATATTAAGATGGCAACTCAGAAAACGGACGTTTACACAGAATCGTGTGATGACAACAACTGATACTACATCACAGGGTGATGAAGATGACTCAAGAACTTCGATAACATCACCAGGTCTGCATAAACACATATTATGTTCTACAGGGTTCAAAATAGAATTTAACAGTTCTTCAAGGGAAAATGAGAACTGGTTACGAAGGATTGGACTCCTACAGTTTGCTGAATTACCTTGGGAACAGTGGACAGGCAACAACGATGCAGAGAATCAGTTACGTATTATGCGACAAACAAAAGGTTTTCTTGAAAATCAGGTACAATTTTCTCCACAATTAGTTTCGTCAGTATTTCAATTACCGTTGTATGAAGAAGCAGATTTTCCCAAATGTTCTTACAATGACCTGAAAAAAGAATTTGGTGAGGGTGAAGGTCGTAGATGCTATTTTATGATCAAGAATGCGACATATATTCGAAGGGGACAATTTAAATGGTACTTAGAAAGGCTCTGCTTTATAGTCAGATTCGATCTTATGTCTAGAGAAAATTTTTCGCCTCTAGTACAAGCAGAGAAAGGAGAAAAAGTAAGTTGGGCTCATTGGTTGTATAATCATTTACACAAACAGTTTTTTGTCGGGGATAGACGCAGATCCCAAAAATACACTCGTTTACCTGTATATTTAGCTGCTTTATTTGGTTTTGTCGAGTCTGTAAAGGAGAAACAGTTACACAGGTCTCCCTCTCTTTATCACAAAAACCACACAACGCCACAAGAAGAAGCCCAACCCTCCACCTCGGCTGCATCTTTATTACACACAGGTAACCACCCACAGAACCCAACAATAGGGACACCATTTCGGCTGTCCCTTAGAAGAAAAAAGACAGACAATGTACCTACTGCCAGTCCAAAGCAAACACCGAATAACATTCAACCCGACTTTGTTACACAAATGCAGAACCAACTCCAAGAAGTTTCCCAGTATCTACGGCAACAAGAACAAGAATCCAATTCAGTAATAGCACAGATGCAAAAAGAATTGGACAGCAAAGATGCGCTAATACA
>CM035441.1:120309057-120319057 GCA_020310875.1 Ceratopteris richardii | reverse complement strand
GTGGATTAGAAGCTTGCTAAGAGCTCCCACTTAAGTTTTTACATAAAGTAAAAATCTTGATTTAGGCCTCTTTTGGGGAGCAAATTAGCATGTACGAAAGGAGGATTTGGAAAGGTGAAAATAGGCCTAAGCATCTTCATATACCACTCTCTGAGGTTATGGAGAGAATTTTAGGATTTGCATGATGGAAGAATGTTTTTGGGCACCCCAAAAATCACATTTTCACACTTTTTCCAGCCCCTCCAACAGTCCACTAGTTTGGCATGTCCCGCTTGAAATGGCCATATCTTGGGCTAGAAAACTCCAAATTGGACGTGCTATGGCTCGTTTCGAAGAACACAAGGTCTACTTTCAGTTTATCTTAAGAAATTTTGGAAAATAAGTATTTTTGCAGGTCTGTACAGCTCTGCAAAGTCTGAATAGTTTTTGGCAAGTACCTTTCGGGAGCCATATTTTACAAACCAAGAAGGCGATTTGAGTAATTTCACTTCGAGCTCTTTGCACATGCTATATATTTCAGTTTATGGACATTTGCAGGTCCTAAAGTGGTTTTTGTAGGTCTAAAGAAGGATTACTAATGCATTTTTGACTAAATTTGCATTATTTTAGTAATCACCTAACCATGCCTTATGATTTAGGAAGTGATCGGATGTTTTTGGACACTTCAAAGTTTATGTTAGGACCTGAGGAGGAAGGTGCATAGGTCTCGAAACTTGTCGAGAATGATTGGATGCATGCAATTCCAAAATCAAACTACTCAGGGACGTATATTTTATGCTTCAGGCATTTTACTTTATGTCATGGCATGTTCTGTATGTGCATGCATAAATTGGATTGCATACATCATATGTTGATCATTGTTCAAATTCTTAAAGTATGGATCGACAGACGAGAAGTACTATTTTTGATTGTTTGCAGGAAAGAGGATTGCAGAAACTATATGGCTATGCAACACAGGGAATTGTTGCTAGCAATTGCTCTTATGTTTTTGCAGGTTATGGAATTCATATATGAGTTTATGGCGTGCATGCCATGGGCCTGTCAAGCCCTATGTTATTGGGTGGCCTGTGTGCCACTGAGCTTATGGTTAATTTTTTTGGGATTCCATTTCCTGGGGAAATGCTATCAAAAAATTTCCCACCTCATGGCATTATATACGCACTTACCTTTAGCTAAGAATGTTATGGCATGGTAACATGCCCTTTCTGCAAACTTCAATAAGCTATAGGCATGCTTCTAAGCATGTATTTGATGGACTTAGTACCATCACAGTATCATAGATCAGGCAACTTCAGTAGCAATAGGATCCCCACACATAATCCTTATGGATTTTAGACCATAGGATTGCTAAAAGGAAGGATGCTATACCTTCACCATTAGGAATGTGCACAAGCAATCCTATAGGTTATAGGAAGTTGCATAGAGGCACGGGAGATACATTTATGATAATCTCCGAGTTAGTGAAGATTTAGTTATCTTCACAAAAGTCTCATATGATGATTAGGAGACTATGGGGTATCATGATGGATACCCAAAGAGTGACTAGTTTCACTTATACACATCACTTGAGCAAGTAGTGAAGCATTTTTGCTACACTACTAAGGAAACCAAATAGACGGGATCACAGAGATGGGTTTCATGAGACAGCATTGATGGGTGCTTATATGATTCGAGTGATGGTTAGGAAGGCCACAGACATGGCACTAGCTCTATGGTATAGAGCATAGATCCCTTAGTCAGGAATAGTTGGGGTACCCAATACATACATATATATATATATATATATATATATATATATATATATATATATATATATATATATATATATATATATATATATATATATATATATATATATATATATATATATCGGGATCTATACAGATGTACTTAGACCTAGTCTTGGTAGCTAGGAACAAGTTGGTTTGGAACAGAAGGGGATATCCATTGTCACATATTGACTAGAACCAAACTAATTAGTTCGAGGACATGGGACTCACTTGAGTCCACTCACATGATTTTATTATATGGGATTCATTAGAATCCACCTATATATTCCTTATTCGGTTTAGTGTAGGTATGACAACATGAATTGGAAGAAGGTTCCACTGGTATGGGACGGTGGAAACGACTTCCCTTTGAGCACTCCTCTTCTATGGACAAGGACAAAAGGACTCATCATTCATGGCGTCATGTCTCACTAGATCAGAGGAGAGCTCTTAGTAGACATCTCCTTAAGATTGGGAGTTATCCTTCATAGTTAGGGAAGATTTGTTTTTCCAGTAGAGAATGTGATAGGTGATTTTATCACCATGGATATCACATACTCATTTTGATGTTCTAAGGAAGGATAATTCCATGAGTTTGATGGGATCGTATTGTTGTCAGGATCTTGCTCATGCTCAAACAGAAGTTACGAACGCAGAAAAACACACACAAGAATAAATGCAACAAGAGACAAGAAAGTACGCAGATTGGGTGCAATCTCCCCCCATGCACTCTGTTCCGACAGTCCACAGAGTGCATGTATTTATAGGACTTTTGATTACGTCGAAAATAGTGGTTACATGAGGGCGGCTTTAAATAGTAGGCGTGAAACTAAAAGTTAGTAACTTTTACAGAAAGCGGCACATTACTTTGAATAACAGAAACTGCGGTCTACAAAGACCCTTATTCTAACCATTACTTTTCTAACAATAGAACCTTCTACGCAGGTTTATTTACAAGCTAAATAATAATTATTTGGATTATTGATGTCCACCCTTTCACGCCTTGCACGCTCCTCACGAACCTTTAGCTGCTATAACAGAAACATCAAAAACATATTAATACATTAATAATATAACACTTTAACAATACATTGTTCAATAATATACAACATGCCTCCCAGTTGACAAGCAACTGACCTCAGTTGATAAAATAATTCAACACTCTAACAATTATAATGCAGTGTTCAACATATTCCATGTTACAATCCAACAATGCATTGGCTATTCTATATTTCAATCCAACAATGCATTGGCTATTTTATATTTCAATCCAACAATGTATTGGCTATTTTATATTTCAATCCAACAATGCATTGGCTATTTTATATTTCAATCCAACAATGCATTGTTCAACATATTCCATAAGGTATAACATGCCCCGCAGTGGAACAAGCAACTGACCTTAGGTGATAAAAGAATAAACATAGATGGCCAGTCACATGTTTCATCACTGAATAAAAATAGGCATGTGCCATGTAAAAATACATGCATGGAAATGTTCAGGGAGCTGTTACATTAATGTGTTTGTGTATGATATGCAAAAATTAAGTGGTCATAATGAGGTGTTAATTGTGTTTTATGTATCCATTGACATTCTTCAATAGAGTGATTTTTGTACTTAACCAAATACCGATGATATTGAGTACCTGTGCGTGTAGTAATGACATCATGATCAATTATTTTCTCAGGAACTAAGATTTCAGATTGTTCTTCAATCAAAGGAGGGTCATCAAGAAGTGGAGCAAGTGGTAAAGTTCCTTTAAAGGGTTTAAGTAAACTAATATGAAAAGAATTATGTATAGTCCAATGGGATGGAATATCTAATCGAAATGAATTATCATTTATTTTTTCTATAATGTGAAACGGTCCATAATAGCGTGGTGCAAGTTTAATTTTAGGATGCTGCAAAATATTTTTGAGACGTCTTTTAATTATTCGCAACCATACAAAATCATTTTCCTTGAATTCTTTGGCTAATCGTTTAGTATTGATAATACGTGTATATCGCTCTTGACTCATGGGAGTGGGAAGCTTTTTACCAAAAACTATTTCAAAAGGTGCACGACCAGTAGTGGTGTGTGAAGTGTTATTGTAAGCAAATTGAAGCAATGGCAACTTGTCATCCCAGTTATTAGGATTATCTAATGAATAACAACGCAATAAATCAAGAATAGTACTATTTGTAGCCTCACTCTGTCCATTACTTTCAGGATGAAATGCAGAGCTAAAATCTATTTTAGAACCAAAATGTTGAAATAAGGCAACCCAAAAATGATTACAAAACCTAACATCACGATCAGATAACATTACCTTAGGAAATCCATGATGTGGAAAAATGCATTTAATGAATAATTTTGCAGCTTGAGGTGCAATCAAAGTTTTTCTACATGGAATGAAATATGCATATTTACTAAACCTATCAACTATTGTCCAAATCATATCATTATGTGATGAAGTGATAGGAAGACCTGTGATAAAATCCATAGAGATTTGTTCCCATGGTTCATTTGGAATAGGAAGTGGCATTAATAATCCAAATGGTTTACCATGATGACGTTTGACACGCTGACATACAATGCATTGAGAAACATAATGTGCAATGTCTTTTTCCATGTGTGGCTAAAAGAAGAAATCTTTGCAAGCAGAAATAGTGCTCTGTATGCCTCTATGACCCGTGTAAGATAGTTCATGCATTTCTTTAATGACAAAATCTTTAAAAGCTTGGGTTATGCACAATCTATGTTGAAAATAAAGAAAACCATGATGAAATGTATAATGTTCATCAGATAAAGATGCAGCATTGTTGAAGTCATGCCATGCACGTGAAAAATACAAATCAGATGCATAAGTGGAAACCATTTCTTGAAAAGAATGAATTTGGATGGCAGAAATCTTATTCAAAACAACAGAATGCAAAGGAAAATGGCTAAGAGCATCCGCTACAACATTAGCTTTACCAGGCTGATATTGTATCATGGGTTGGAAATTTTGAATGAATGATGCCCATTTAAGATGCCTATCAGAGACTAAGGGCTGACTTAATAAATGCTTAATAGCCTGTTGATCGATTTTGATTAATACTTCAGAGCCCATAAGATAGTGTTTCCAAATTCGCAAAGCATGCACAACTGCTAACAGTTCTTTATCATACGTACTATAATTCTATTCTGAGGGCTTAAGCTTTCTACTCTCAAATGCAATGGGATGGTCATTTTGCATTAAAACAGCACCTATTCCTGAACCGCTAGCATCAGTAACAACATGAAAGGGTTGTGAAAAATCAGGAATTTGTAAAACAGGTGCATGTGAAAGTGCATGTTTAAGTTTGTCAAAGGACTGTTGTTGGGTAAATCCCCATGCAAATTTTATTTTCTTTTTCAACAACAAAGTAAGAGGCAATGCTAAATAAGAAAAACTTCGAACAAACTTCCTATAGAAACTAGCCAACCCAAGAAAAGAACGAACATCATTGACTGATTGTGGTGTAGGCCATTCTATGATAACTCTAATCTTTTTCGGATCCACATGCACACCTTCACTTGAAATAATATGTCCTAAATATTCTAGCTTACGCTGAAAGAAATAACTCTTTTCAGGATTAGCATAAAATGTGTTCTCTCGTAACAAATGAAAAACTGTTTCAAGATGCTTTTCATGTTCACTATCATTCTTACTGTAAATAAGTATGTCATCAAAGAATACAAGAACAAAAGCTTGGTAATCAAGAAAAATATTGTTCATCATTCGCGCAAATGTAGCAGGGGCATTAGTAAGTCCAAAGGGCATTACCATAAATTCATAATGGCCATTTTGAGTTCTAAATGCAGTCTTAAAAATATCACTTTGTGTCATACGAATCTGATGGTAACCCAATTTAAGATCAATTTTACTAAAGACACGAGCTCCTCGTAACTTATCTAAGAGATCATCTACTCGAGGAATAGGGTATCTATTCTTGATCGTGATCTTGTTAAGAGCTCTATAATCAATGCACATTCGATAAGTTTTATTCTTCTTCTCTACTAAGAGAACTGGTGCTCCAAATGGGGAAGAACTAGGCCTTATAAGTCCTTTTTGTAGTAGGTCTTTTACTTGATTTTCTATTTCCTTTTGATGTAGTGGGCCATGTCTATAAGGTGCTTTATGAGGAGGAGAACTACCAGGGACTAAGTCTATGCTATGGTCAAAGGATCCTCGAGATGGTGGTAGTTCAGAGGGATATTCAGACATAAAACAATCCTTATAAGTACTCATGAAAGGTTTATATGCATCTGGAAGTGTATGAGTATAATCATTGATGACATTGACAAAAACAATGCATGAGTTTAATCCTTTCCTAAATGCACGTTTTACTTGAGTGTGACTAATCAATGGAAATGGCTGGAAATCATGCCGTGCAGACAAAGTAATGATTTGACCTTTGAAAACAAACTTAAAGGTATGAGTATGGTAGTCAATACGTGGGTTATAATGGTGATGAAAAGGCATACCTAGTATAACATCATAAGATTGCAAAGGTGCAATTAAAAATGTTCGTGAATCAACATAAGGGCCTATGCTAATCGTAACATCTTGCACTTCTCGTGCTACATTATAACGACTACCTTGAAATGCAGCTTTCACTTTATACAAAGAAGGAAATGTTTGTAATTTAAGTTCTTGTACTAATAAATGTGAAATGAAGTCATGTGAACTACCATCGTCATGTAGAATTTTAACTAGTTTGTTATTTATTGTACCCTGCATGCAAAGAAGAGAGTGTAGAGAGATATCGTTACCCAAGGTACTTAAATCCTTCTCCAGTGATTCCTCTGTCCAAATGGGAGGAATTTCTTCATTATAGACCTCCATGTTATGCAATCGAGCTGTAGCCGGTTTCATATGAAGAGGTTGCAATCTGCACCTTATTTTTGTATGTCCAGGTTTACCACAATTCCAGCAAGTGATTTGTGGTCGCTTCTGTTGGGCATTCACTGCTGAAGTTTGAAGGGTAGGTGGTTTGGTTGGTTAGAGAGATGAAGCAACGGGTGGAGTTGAGTAATTGGATTGTGGAGGACGAGGAAAACTAGGGTAAGATGGGGCATTAAAATTACGCTTCATAGGAAATGAAGGTTTAACAGGAAATGGTCGTGGACGTGGTTGTTGTAGACGGAGTGACTTGGTTATGGACTGGAATTCTTTTTCTGCATCATAAGCAAAAGATATAGCCTCGTTGAGGGTTGTAGGTCGTAGGGTGTGAAGCTTAGCTTGGATACCCACCTCCAAACCATCTTCGTATTTCTGCTGCAAGATATCCTCTGATACATCTTCAAGCATTCGTACAAGTAGTAAATTTTGTCAGAACCGCTCTGTGTAGGTAGTAACCGTATCACCCTCCTTCCATGTAAGGGTCGTCCATGCACGTCGAATATGCAAATGGTATTGAGGAGGAAGAAATGAATCCTTCACGTTTTCTTGAAAAGCCTTCCAAGTTGTTGGACGCTCCGTACTGTGTCGCAGGACATTCCACCAGAGTTGAGCTTTACCTACTAAATAGTTAGTGGCAAATTTAACTTTTTCACTTTCAGCATACATTTCATCGGTATAAAAATCATCAAATTGCGACAACCAAGAAAGTACTAAAGGCCCATCCTTTCGGCCATCAAATCGTAGAAACTGGTAGTTTCTATTACCAATCTTTGAATGAGTAACATCAAATTGGGCAGACACAATAGCTTTTACTACTCTCGTAAGGTTGTCTTCCTCAGCTTGCATCTTTTGGAGGATTTCATCACGTTGTCGGATCTCGTTCTGAGCTCCTTGAAGCTCATGCCGCAAGAGCTCTAGTTGTTGTTCAAGTGTTGCCGCAGGTAGAGGTGAATTACTGTAATCCTCCATGGTGCTCTTGGACCCTTGCTCTCAACCTTGGTGTATTGAACCTTCTTGTTTGCAACCTTGGTGTCTCGATCCCGTGTTCTCAACCTTTCTTGGTATCTTGAACACTCAATCAAGTGCCACCCAAGGATTTTGAAGGAATTCACACTTCCAACCTAGCTCATAGGAAAGTTCATTCCGAGAGCTTTCCAACGGTATATTACACGCCTCAATCCGACCTACAGATTGAGAGATACACTTGATTCCTTCTTGGGTCCAATCTTGAAATCGACGCGCGCACCTTCCACAAGTAATAAAGACAGAGAACTTGAGTACAACTCCAAGAGATGGTGGAGTGGTCAAAGTACTTCCCTTGAAAGTAGGAGGTTGTGGGTTCAAATCCTCCTACCTTAGGGACTCTAAACCTCTCTATTACCACTCAAAAATTAAAATTGCCTCGCGCATAGCCAACGGCTACCAACGGTCGCCTTGGGTGCCAATGTTGCCAATGTATTGCCTAAGTTATTTGCCTTAGTCGACGCCTAAGGAGTAAACGTAGGTGAAAACGTAGGTGAAAACGTAGGTGAAAACGTAGGTGAAAACGTAGGTGAAAACGTAGGTGAAAACGTAGGTGAAAACGTAGGTGAAAACGTAGGTGAAAACGTAGGTTCTAGTTCTGGAACAGAAACAGAAACAAAAATAGAAACAGAAACCGAAACCGAAGACGAAACAGAAACCGAAACCGAAGACGAAGACGGAGACGGAGATGGAGATGGAGATGGAATCGGAATTCAGAATCGTGAACAGAGAACAGAACCCTCTGTATTGACGCGTGCAGAGCTCTGATACCACTGTTGTCAAGATCTTGCTCACGCTCAAACAGAAGTTATGAATGCAGAAAAACACACACAAGAATAAACGCTACAAGAGACGAGAAAGTACGCAGATTGGGTGCAATCTCCCCCCATGCACTCTGTTCCGACAGTCCACAGAGTGCATGTATTTATAGGACTTTTGATTACGTCGAAAATAGTGGTTACATGAGGGCGGCTTTAAAAAGTAAGCGTGAAACTAAAAGTTAGTAACTTTTACAGAAAGCCATTACTTTGAATAACAGAAACTGCGGTCTACAACGACCCTTATTCTAACCATTACTTTTCTAACAATAGAACCTTCTACGCATGTTTATTTACAAGCTAAATAATAATTATTTGGATTATTGATGTCCGCCCTTTCACGCGT
Source organism: Ceratopteris richardii (assembly GCA_020310875.1). Lineage (NCBI taxonomy): Eukaryota > Viridiplantae > Streptophyta > Polypodiopsida > Polypodiales > Pteridaceae > Ceratopteris > Ceratopteris richardii. Next base: position 120,310,193 of record CM035441.1, on the reverse strand, counting down.
TACACGCTCCTCACGAACCTTTAGCTACTATAACAGAAACATCAAAAACATATTAATACATTAATAATATAACACTTTAACAATACATTGTTCAATAATATACAACACGTATAGATCCATACACAGGGATAGTTGGCATAAATAGCTCTTTACTATGGATACACATGTGTTTACGGTATCATGTCACATCATTTCTGACCATTTTAGTAGAGGGCTTTGACCATTATAAGGAATTTATTTCCTCCACTCTTCACTACATACACCTTCATTAGTTAAGGGGAGATCTGTTCTCCATAAGAATGTGTGTAATGAGGGAGTATGCATTAGTTATGGAAGAGAGGACTAAATAAATTCATGAGTTTCTCTTTTAAGGAAAGGAGAAAGTGGGAATCAGCTCAGAGATCCATGAGAGATCTCACTTTAGCTCAGAGGTCTCACTTTAGCTCCTATTCTTTGAAGAGAAAAAAGGAAAGGAAAATATGATTTCTTCATAGGAGAAGAATTAGTATGTTTTCCTTTAGACAGAAGAGGTGTTTGGGAAACATCTCTTAGTTTATATTTCAGAAGGAATTCATTCCCTCTACTTTTCACTGTAATTTTCCTTCACATGGGAGTTGGATTCTCTAGTATTTTGGAAGGGAAAACTATGGAGAACTTATGTGCATGTTCTCAGTTATGGATGAGTAGAGTAAATGGATCCAATAGAATCTCTTTCAAAGGGAAAGGGAAAGTGGAATAGGTTCCACTGCTAGAGCTCTTTTCCTTAGAAGAGATTGAATAGAGAGAGAGAGAGAGAGTTTCACTTTCTCATTTTGGTTGTCTAGATAGAAGTGGCGCTCTTCTATCAAAGACAAGAGGGAGATCAGTTAATCATGATGGTTAGATTGAGTCTCACTTGTAGAATCTAGAGAGAAGTAGTTATATTTATCTCCAGTGATGGTCCTTGACTAGATGAGATGATCTAGTTATTGACATTAGTGAGACTGGGAGTAGAGATATGACTCTTCTCTTTATGCTTTCTAGGAGATAGAGATATATCTAACCTATTATGGTACCAAACTCTTAGTTGGTGTTACATCATGAGTATGATGAGTAAACATCAGTTAGGAGGATGGGTACTTAGGGATTATCTGAAT
>CM035441.1:120076557-120299057 GCA_020310875.1 Ceratopteris richardii | reverse complement strand
GCCACTTTGAAAGATGCACCTAAAGGAGGACATGTGGTGTGTGCAAACAATGCCTCTTATCCTATCATTGGAGTAGGAGAAATTGAGCTTATGGCTACAAATGGAGGTGTAATTCTCTTGAAAAATGCATTGTATGTGCCCGGTATCAAGAAGAACTTAATTTCAGTTTCCTTGATTGCCAAAGCTAGACTTCATGTACACTTTGTTGATGATAAGTGTATGGTTCATGATTTCAGCAATGGCGATGTTATCGTGATGTCCGGTACATTATGTAATGGTTTGTATCGCATGGATACATACAAGAGGGTTGCCTCGAATGCCTTAGTTGCTCATACTTCTTCTATGGCTGAAATGGAGCTTTGGCATGCTCGTTTTTGTCACTTGCAAAAGAAGGACATGGTTATTGGCTTCCCTACACTTGAGTCCATTGAAAACCATGCATGTGAAGGTTGCATTCTTGGAATAATGCATCGTGCTTCTTTTCCAAAAGATGTTCATACACACACTACAAGAAAATTGCAGCTTGTTCATAGTGATGTATGTGGTCCCATCAAGACTCCATCTTTTGGGAAGCATGTATATTTTGTTACCTTCATTGATGATGCTACTCGCCATACATGGGTGTATCCTATGAAAGCAAAGAATGAGGTATTTTCTTACTTCAAAGAATTTTTAGCTCTGGCTGAAAATGGTTCTTCACAAAAGCTTTTGACTCTACGCACGGATCATGGTGGTGAATACATGTCACATGAGTTTAATGCTTTTCTTTGTGAAAGAGGTATTTCACACCAATGTACGGTGCCATATACACCTCAACAAAATGGTGTTGCTGAGCGTAAAAATAGAACTCTACTTGAAATGGCACGATGTATGGTTAAAGGAAAGCATCTTCCTGATAAGTTTTGGATGGAAGCGGTCATGTGTGCAAATTATGTGTTGAATCGCTACCCTACAAAAGCATTGAGAGTCATCACTCCTTATGAGGCTTGGAATGCTCATAAGCCTATGGTTAATCATATGCGAGTGTTTGGTTGTTTGGCATATGCTCTTGTGCCATCACAACAACATCACAAACTTGATGACAAAGCAAAGAAATGTATATTTGTTGGTTATAGTGCTGAAAGTAAGGGATATCGGTTGTACCATCCATTGACGAACACAATTATTGTGAGTCTAGATGTGGTATTTGCTGACAATTCAGTTTTCCCTCTACTTGAATGCAAAAAACTGCCAACAGTTAGCTCACAAGATGTGTTCGATACACTCATGCCTTTGTTCCAAAATGGTGCGCTTGACTATGGCCATGTAGACCAGCCAACTGAGGCTCAAAGGGCTGAAAAATTCCATCCAAATAGGGCTGAAAATGTAGAGAATTTCTAGCCAAACATGGCTGAAAAATTTCAACCAAAAATGTCAAAATTGTTGGAAATTTCCAGCCACATATGGTTGAACATTTGCGTCAAAATATGGCTGAAAATGAGCATGAAATTCAGCCCACGCATGATGTACATATTGAAGATGTTTTACATAATGAACGCATGTCTATCAAGAGTGCACAAACTATGCCAAAGTGGCTGAAACAAACTTTGTAGGACAGCAAATTGAGTGCACCTTTACTTGGTAGAACAAGATCAAGCTCTCACCATGCATCAAGTAATTTTGTGGATTATTCTCTTATTGCTACAGCATGTAATGAAGAGCCACTTTCTTTTGAAGATGCATGTGACGATCCACAATGGATGAGTGCTATGCAATCAGAAATGGATTCCATACATAGCAATGGTACTTGGGAGTTATGTGAATTGCCAAAAGGAAAGAATGCCATTGGTACAAAGTGGGTTTATAAGATTAAGAGCAAATCTGATGGTAGAATTGATCGCTACAAAGCTAGATTGGTTGCCAAAGGATATGTGCAACAATATGGCATTGACTATGAGGAAACTTTTGCATTTACTTCATGCATGACTACCATTCGTACTGTGGTTGCATTGGTTGCCCATCGAGGTTGGAAAGTACATCACTTGGACATAAAAACAGCCTTCTTGAAGGGGATTTGCAAGAAGAGGTTTATGTGAAGCAACCTCCTACATTTGCTATGAAAGGGAGAGAGCATATGGTTTCTCGCTTGCATAAAGCCTTGTATGGTCTCAAGCAAGCTCCACGTGCATGGTATGACAAAATCCATAAGCACTTGATTGCTCTTGGCTTCACATGTAGTCCGATTGAAAGCGCACTCTATGTGCGCAAAAATGGGGCTGATCTTATAGTGCTTGTTCTTTATATCGATGACATACTCTTGACTAGGTCATGTGATGCAAAACTTGACATTCTTATGGTTGATTTGCAGCATACTTTTGATGTCACTTATCTTGGTCTTTTGAGCTACTATCTTGGCATCCAATTTGTATCCATTGAGGGGGGAGTTGTTATGCATCAAGCAAAGTATGTTGAGAAACTACTTCAGTGTTTTGGCTTTGAGGATTGCAAGCCAGTTTCCACACTAGTTGAGACAGGATTCAGGTTCTCAGTTGAGGATCCGAGTGATGCATTTGACACTTCTCTTTATCAGCAAGTTGTGGGATGTCTTATATATGCATGCAACACAAGGCCGGATATACAATATGTAGTTTCCCAATTGAGTCGATTCATGCATAGCCCTGGCACTAAGCATTGGCAAGCGGTGAAACGTGTGTTTAGATATCTCTGAGGCACTTTGAGCTTAGGTCTCTTTTATGGCAAAGATGTTCAGCCATGCTTCCATGCTTTTTACAGATAGTGATTGGGCTGGTTGTTATGATACTCACGTGTCCACTAGTGGTAATTTCTTTTTCTTTGGAGACTCATGCATATCTTGGTTGAGTAAGAAGCAACCTATAGTGGCAACATCGAGTTGTGAAGCTGAGTACAGGGCAATTTTCACAACTACAATGGAGTGTATATGGATGAGATGCCTGTTGATGGATCTTTGCATGGACATTGATGCTGCTACGCATATTCTCACTGATAGTCAGAGTGCTTTGTCTATTGCAGGAAACCCAGTGTTTCATGCACGGACCAAACATATTGAGGTGTATTATCACTATGTGAGAGAGCGTCTTCATGCAGGAGATATTGATTTGGTATATGTGCCTACACAAGATAATGTGGTAGACATATTCACCAAAGCTCTTCCACGGGAAAAGTTTTAAGCTTTTCGCAAAGATTTAGGCTTGTTACCTTGTGGAGGCTGATCTGTCACTCCCTGTACATCATTCGCTCTAGGGGGGTTTGTTACACTTATGTGTTCCTCGAGTAGCTTTGATGTGAACCTTTTCCCTATACATGGGCACTTTTTACTCTAGTGTTGGCTAGAGGTTTTTACCCCATGTTACCACATACATGATTCACTCATATGTGGTGGTACTTTGTACTTAGGGATATTATTCAGCTCTTACTTCCAGTTCAATTTTATCGTCAATAGAGAGAGCTATTCCAGCCATCGTCTTCTCCGTGTGTCTTGCTGTGTTTGTCCTCTTTGTGTGTGCTTCTCGTGTGTCTCTCGCACTTCTACACACACCCAACACATACATGGTAAGAAACTTGTTTTTTCTTTCATAAATATTTTTTATTTGTTCCAAAGGTTCTAGTGGCATAAAGATCCCACATAAAAGTCTTTTTAAATGGGAGAAATTTGAGTTCAAAAATTCCATATCCTAAGCTTTTTGTTTTGTATAACTTATGGGCTCCTCGACATGAGTCTCTACGTGTTTGATAAAAGGAAAATGCTTTCACCATGCCATGACCCAAGTAGATACGTCCATACCATGGTGATCAATTTTTTTTTTCATACATGTCTTCTTTGCAATCTTAGATCCAAATGGTAAAAGAACCAAGCACAAACGCCTTTTGGATTTATAAGCAAATTAAGCTTGAAATTTCCATGTTTTTGAACAACTTACTCATAATTTAGAAGTTGTTTGGCCTTTTGAGTGAGGAAGGTAGAGAGTAGGAAAGATTGTGTTCCCTTTCTGGAGTGTAGAGAGGTGAGTGAGAAAATTAATCTTAAAAGGAACTTAGTAAAAATCTAGGTATCATGTTAAATTTCAAGAACCACAACTCATCAAGTTCAAGATCCAAACATTCCAAGTATTGAGACATAGACCTATACATAAAAAATGTGTAGTTCCATTCCTTGGGAGAATTTCAAGCTAATTACTAAGATATAACCCACTTTTGTTGTATTAGATCTTAAAAGGATTTAGAAAGGATATATATTCACTAGAGGTTTTTAAAAAAATAGGATAACAACACACTTTTAGGAGTTAAATTTTTCCTCAAGGGATTTCCACTCACAAAAGTACCGATGATTCAACCTTTAACATCCGAAATTTGAAGTGAAACATAGCTCAGGAGAAAACTAAGTCTATGGGCATGTAGGGGCCCTGCCTTGAAGAGAAGTTTCTCTCAATGATTGAAGAAGAATATTGCATTGTATTGAGGTATCTATATAACAATGCACGTCATATCCCAATCTTTAAACTGACTTAATATGACTCTAGTGAAACTCAAACTGGATAGGATTTTACCATTAATCTAAAGACCCATAGTTTAGTTTGAGAATGGGTGATATCTCAATACGAATAGAGACATGTATTGCACTACAAACCAACCCAATAAAATGAATGGGTTAAGAGAAATTGTGCAAGAAAACCTAGGAGCAAGTGATGGTGGTGAAGACATGGTATCAACTCCAAGCGAGAAGTGAGTATTGACTTGGATTTTGCAAGGTGGTAGAGTCCTTCACAATAGTACCCTAATAGATTTCTAGAAGTTAGAGGGTGATGAATTATTACTTGGGCATTCAAACCACTAGTGGGTGAATGCTCAAACTCACTAAGGATTTATGAATCAAAGGAACCTAAGCACCCTCATAAAGGAAAATTGGAGAAAAAGAATTGATCTTATTTTGGGTTGTAGATGAACATGGATGAATAGGAAAGGGCTAAATACACCTCACTAGGATAACCCACGTTTCCATTGAAGACTAATTATGGGGGTGATTGTTGGTGCAGGGCAATCAACAATTGAAGTTTTAATGAAGATTTGGAAGTCAAAGATTGAAGGAAAGTTCAAATTATGAAGCATGGATGAAGTGCATATTCAAAGGATGAAGATGCGTACACATATGTACATTAATTCAGAGATAGTTCACTTATACTTTTGAATAGTCAAGATATTGTAAATATTTGCCTATATATACAAGGAAAAAGTCGGGGCAAATATGAGAGAGCATGAGAATAGAGTAATCAGTAGTTGTATGAGTCATTAGACATCTTAGAAGTGAAATGAGTCTCTCTCATCACTCAGTTGTAAATTTCTTCAAAAATGGAAGAAAAATTGTGCCCGATGTTTCTGTGCATTCTCCTTCTGTGCTTGATCATTTCAAGAATCCTTTTGTAGATGTCTAATTCCATAGTTAATGAGTCTATGGTTAAAGTTTGAGAGCCTAATTGTAAACAAGCTGTGAGAATTATGTGTAGGAACATTCATATGTGAAGAAGTGTTTGCTCGTTCCTGAAACAGGCGCAAAATTCGATGTTAATGTTTTGGTCAGTTCTCCTTCCACAGTGTAAAGTTTTGAGCAAACAAGCACTCAATCTTTAAGTTGGAAGTTAAACTATCTGTAGCTAAAAGCATTTTCATAAATGGGTTCTAGATTGAGAGAACCAAGTGTTAAAAGTTATAGGTGTCTAAATCGACTTCTCAGAAGAGCAGTTTTAGACATAGGTAACTTGTTGAGATCATTTCTCAAGATATACTGAATCTTTTGGAGTGATTCAACTTGGAGAAGGTGCGCAAACTGTAGGCAACACTTATGCAAAGTTTAATCAAAAACTTTACACAATTGATAAGGTAATGAGAGAGATATGTGCAGCAGACTTTCTGTGTAGTCATCTCCTTCATAGTTTTTTCAAAATCTTCATAATTAATCATTAATCCTCTAAAATTGGTGAAAGTTTGAGTTACTCTTGTTATAGAGGTGCTCTAATTACAAGAGTAGCTTGTTCTTTTGGAGAATAACACTCTCCATCAGTGGTATCAGAGCAGGAAGCATCAGAATTGAAGGAAGGAGGATCCCGACTGCTACAATTGCAAAGAATTCAACATCTGAAGGTTCAAAAGGTGAAAGCTTGAGGGCAAATCTTGAGAAGGAGGTCATACGACATCAAAGAAGACAAAAGGAACATTATTCGAAGTAAAGGTACATCTATTACTCATAAAGGTTGAAGAATTCAATATACAGGTGAAGAAAGGATGGGAGATTCTCTTCAAATAGAGAAGTTGGATAGAGAGAACTATCCAGCATGGTCAATGAGGATGGAAGCTCATCTTATGAGCAAAGACTTGATAAGTTACATCATAGGTGAAGAAGAAAAGCCTCAGTTCAGAGATCCTAGTGTTCCAACTAGGGAGGAATTATCAGATTTGAAGAATTGGATGAAGAGAGATGCTCAAACTAGGAGCATTATATATATGACAGTCAATGACTACTTGCTACCTCATATTAGAGGTCTTGAAAGTGAAAGTGATATATGGAATGCTTTGGAGGAGCATTTTCAAAACACCACAAAGTCAGGAAAGGCATCTTTGTGGGCAGAATTTACCACTTTCAAGAAGAAGGCTTCTCAATCCATCTCAGACTATGTAACAAGGATGAAGGACATTGCAGATGCATTAAAAGCAGTTGATGAAGACATTGAGGAGGATAAATTGGTAAGGCAAATCCTCAAAGGTTTGAGAGGTGATGACAAATGGAAGCCACTCATTTTTTCTACTAAATTATCACTTGATCATTTTACTCCTGACTTAAATCAGTTGCTAGGACATATGTTAACTTTTGAGCAAGATATCAAAGGTGAAGGTGACAAGAGTACAGGTCATGCAATGTATTCAAAGGATAAGAAGAAGAATAGCAAAGGGAAGCAACAAGCAAATGAAGATGAAGGCACAACTAGTCAGGCCAACTTCCTAAGAGGAAGAGGAGGTGGCAAAGGTAGAGGAAGAGGTAGGAGTAATAAAGATGGAGTCAAAGCTTGTTGGATTTGTGGTAAGACAAATCACTTAGCTAATGATTGTTGGCATAATAATCAGAGTAATGGTGGATATAATCAGAATTTTAATTCAAGAGGAAGAGGTGGCAGAAATCAAAGAGGTAATTTCAGAGGTCGAGGTAGTAGAGGTTACTTTGGAAGAAATGCAGGTAGAGGAATCCAAAGTCAACAATACAACAATACCTACTACAATTATGCTTCAGATCAGAAGGAGGATTCAACATTGATAATGAATGCAACTTGTGAAAGGCAAAGTGAAGACCAAAGAGTCTTCTACATTGACTCAGGGTGTAGCAATCACCCGAGTGGCAACATAGCTTTGATGACTGATTTGGAAAATAAGGTAACTAATCATGTAGTTCGAACAGGTGACAATACAAAGCATAATGTGAAGTCAATTGGATCAGTGAAGGCCAAGGATGCTAGCACTCTCTTGAGTAAGGTCTTGTATGTTCCTACAATTCCTAAGAATCTGATAAGTGTAGGACAAATTGTTGAAAAGGGTTATGAAGTTAGATTCACTAATGAAGGAGTGTTTGTGGAAGACCCTAGCAATGGGTATAAACAGATTGTTTCAGGGGAAAAAGAAGGAAGAATGTTCACATTGAAGATCCAAGGTAATGTTGGTCATGCATTGTTCACCTATGGAGGACATAAGATCTCTGAGTTAGATCTTTGGCACAAAAGGCTTGGACATTTCAATGAAAGAGGTATCAAAGATATGAATAACAATGGTTCAGTGCTTGGATTGTCTAATGTTGCAGGTCAACATATGACATACAGATGTGAGGCATGTCAATTAGGTAAGGCTCATAAGCAATCTTATTCCAAGCATGGTTTTATGTATTCAGAAAAGCTTGAATTGGTACACACAGATGTGTGGGGGCCATCAAAGGATTTCAGTATCAATGGTTCAAGGTATTATGTGATTTATGTTGATGATGCTACCAGATGGATCACTATCTATGTGATCAAAGATAAGTCAGAGGTATTCAATACATTCAAACATTATCATATGTATGTAGAGAGAATTACAGGTCATAAGTTGAAAAGACTAAGGTCAGATGGAGGGGGAGATTATTTCTCTAATGAGTTCAGTGATTATTTCTGGAATGCAGGTATAAAAGGAGAGGTTACTTGCAGGTACTCTCCTCAACAAAATGGTGTAGCAGAAAGGAGGAATAGAACTCTCGTTCAGTTTGCAAGGTCAATGATGAAGGAGAAAAATTGCCCTAATTATTTGTGGGCTGAGGCTATAAACACAGCTACTTATTTGGTTAATAGGTTACCATGTAAAGCTTTGCAGCGTATGACACCATATGAGGCATGGTGGGGTAAGAGACCTACATTAGATCATTGCAAAGTATTTGGATGTTTGGCATATGCATATGTGCCATCACAATTAAGGCACAAATTGGAACCTAAAGCAAAAAAGTATGTATTTATTGGATATGATGATAAGCAGATGGGATATAGGTTGTGGAGTCCATCCACAAAACAATTCCTTGTATCTAAGGGTGTTACATTTGATGAGCAAGGTACTTGGTATGCAGGTAGAATCAATATTTATGCAGGTGATGAAGAAGTTGTGAATCAAAAGAAAGGTAAATGAAAGGTTCAGATATTTGATGAAGAGGAGAATAATGAAGTGCAGGTTGAAGTTGAAGAAATGCCAAGATTTGATCCTGAGTGTGATGAACCAGAAACCTCAAGGAGTGGAGAACTTAGAAGGTCATCAAGACACAAGTGGCAACCTACAAGGTATAGCTATGACACTTCTTTTTTGGCTACCAAAGATTATGCTTATATGATAAAGGCAGATGAAGACCCTTCTACATATTAAGAGGCAAAAGGTAAGGAAAATTGGGAGAAAGCTATGCAGGAAGAATATGATGCATTGATAGAGAATCAGACATGGGAGTTGGTTCCTAAACCAAATAGCCAGAAGATCATTGGATGCAAATGGGTCTACAAGACAAAGAGGTTTGCAGATGGAAGTGTGTCTAGGTATAAAGCTAGACTTCTTGTGAAAGGTTTTGCTCGGACATATGGTGTAGACTATGATGAGACCTATAGTCATGTGGCAAAGATGACAACCATCAGGACACTCATAGCTATTGCTGCATGTAAAGGTTGGAAATTATGTCAATTAGATGTGAAGAATGCTTTTTTAAATGGTTATATTTCATATGATGTTTTCATGGAGCAACCACAAGGATTCAGAGATGGAAGGTATCCTGATCATGTGTGCAAGCTCAAGAGAGCTTTGTATGGTTTGAAGCAGGCCCCAAGGGCATGGAATTATAGACTTGTAAAGTTCTTGAAAGAACTTGGATTTCAAGTATCTAAAGCAGATAGTAGCTTGCTTGTTAAAGCAAGTGATGATGGGTTCATATATATGTGTATATATATTGATGATATAATTCTTACAGGTACAGATGAGAAAGGCATTCAAAGCCTAAAGAAGCAAATGGAGAAAGAGTTTAAAATCAGTGATTTGGGAGACTTGTCATATTTTCTGTGCATGGAGATTTCATACACTCAACATGGAGTGTATGTGACTCAAGAAAGGTATTTGAGAAACTTGTTAATCAAGTTTAAGATGAATGATTGCAGGGTAGCACCTACTCCAATGGAGGTGAATCACAAATTGAACAGATATGGAGGAGAAGAGTTCAAGGACATGAAGCTATATCAAAGTTTGGTTGGTAGTCTGATTTATGCTACACTAACTAGGCCTGACTTATCATATGCAGTGGGAGTATTGTCTCAATTCATGCATTGCCCTAGGAAAGAACATTGGATTGCAGGTCAAAGAGTGTTGAGGTACATTAAGGGTACACTCAAAGAGGTTTTGTATTATGGTTTTACATCAGATACAAACATCAAGATATATAGTGATGCAGATTGGGCAGGTAATCCTGATGATAGGAGATCAACATATGGATACTTGTGTTATGTGGGAGATAAGTTAATTTCTTGGTGTTCAAAGAAGCAACACACAGTTGCTTTGTCATCTACAGAGGCTGAGTACAAAGGTATGGTTGAAGCTACAAAGGAAGTGATATGGCTTAAGACTCTAATGAAGAGTTTTGACATCATACAAAGTACACCTACCATTCATGGAGATAACATGAGTTCATTGTATTTAGCTGCTAACCCTGTGTTTCATGCCAGGACCAAACACATTGAGATTCAGTATCACTTTCTTCAACAAAAGATCAGATAGTTGATATGCTAACCAAAAGCTTGGATGGACCAAAGCTACAGAGATTCAAAGACATGGCAAGTATAAAGAAGATAGAGAAAACCTCAATTGATGATTGAGGGGGAGCTATTGGTGCAAGGCAATCAACAATTTAAGTTTTAATGAAGATTTGGAAGTCAAAGATTGAAGGAAAGTTCAAATTATGAAGCATGGAGGAAGTGCATATTCAGAGGATGAAGATGTGTACACATATGTACATTAATTCAGAGATAGTTCACTTATACTTTTGAATAGTCATGATATTGTAAATATTTGCCTATATATACAAGGAAAAAGTCAGGGCAAATATGAGAGAGCATGAGAATAGAGTAATCAGTATTTGTATGAGTCATTAGACATCTTAGAAGTGAGTTGAGACTCTCTCATCACTCAGTTGTGAATTTCTTCAGAAATGGAAGAAAAATTACCCGATGTTTCTGTGCATTCTCCTTCTGTGCTTGATCATTTCAAGAATCCTTTTGTAGATGTCTAAGTCCATAGTTAATGAGTCTATGGTTAAAGTTTGAGAGCCTAATTATAACCAGGTTGTGAGAATTATGTGTGGGAACATTCATATGTGAAGAAGTGTTCACTCGTTCTTGAAACAGGTGCAAAATTCGATGTTAATGTTTTGGTCAGTTCTCCTTCCACATTGTAAAGTTTTGAGCAAGCAATCACTCAATCTTTAAGTTGGAAGGTAAGCTATCTGTAGCTAAAAGCATTTTCATAAACGGGTTCTAGATTGAGAGAACCAAGTGTTAAAAGTTATAGGTGTCTAAATCGACTTCTCAGAAGAGCAGTTTTAGACATAGGTAACTTGTTGAGATCATTTCTCAAGATATACTGAATCTTTTGGAGTGATTCAACTTGGAGATGGTGCGCAAACTGTAGGCGACACCTTGTGCAAAGCTTTATCAAAAACTTTACACAATTGATAAGGTAATGAGAGAGATATGTGCAGCTACCTTTCTGTGTAGTCATCTCCTTCACAGATTTTTCAAAATCTTCATAATTAATCATTAATCCTCTAAAATTGGTGAAAGTTTGAGTTACTCTTGTTATAGAGGTGCTCTAATTACAAGAGTAGCTTGTTCTTTTGGAGAATAACACTCTCCATCAGTGATTCTAGCAAGGGGAGAGAGAAGATGGTGGGAGGATCTCAATGGAATAGTTTTCCACCTATTCCTCCTATCTCCACTACTATCACCACCACTTCCATCATACCAGAACCAAGCATTAGCTTTGGTGGTAGTGTACCCATGGAAGTCTTTCCAAATCCAATCCACTTATGGCCATAACAACAACGTATCCATCAACCTCATATAAGACCAATACAAGTGATAAGAATCCCAAATATGAGATGCTTAAAAGCATTGCAAGTTGCTAATTATATGAAGAACCACTTTGATAGTTTGAGGGATTTGTATGATCACAAAGTAGAGTTTAAGCAAGTATTTCATGTTGGACGGGTTTATGATTTGTTCCCATTATGATGACTTTAGCCTAACCCTATTTGGATCATCATTTTCCTAGTTCCAACCACTTAGGATAGATTTGTATCTAACCATGGACTCACCCTTGGATGAGTTTTTCAGTGAGCTTTGAAAGAAGGGCACCATGCACACCACTTCATCATTGATCCATAGATTCAAGCAAAATCTACGACAATCAATGAGGTTATGTGCACATCAATTCACACAATATATCAAGATGTGAACCCAAAGAGAAATTGCTCTCTCAAGACAAAATAATCTCACTCTTCCTAGATGGGTTGAGTAGTAGAGATATGCAAACATTAATCTACATCAAGAGGCTAATTACCATGGAATAATACCATAGAGAGTGCATGTAACTAGAGGAAATCTTAGCCAAAAACCTTGAGCTTACATAAAAATCATTCAAATCAACATTTAGACATGAACATTCAGATAGTATAACATCTCAAACCCCTTCAGTAGAGGAACTTATGGATCTAGTGGCCAACAAGATAGGATTCCAACCCAAAACCAGAGCATACCAAGTATCCACTTAGATAAAAAAACCACTTAGGGGATGCTTGCAATGTGGTGGATTTCATGCCACTCACGTTTCCCATATGACAATCAATATGTTCAGAAACCACAAAAGTATCAACCTAGGCCTTACCAAGCGACTTACTAACCATTTAGATTGCAAAATTACCAAAACTACTAAGCCCACCCCTATGCACCTTCAAGCTATCAAGCTCAAAAACACTTGAACCATTGCCAACCTTACCAAAAACCCCCTCAAAAAATTCAGCGATCATATTAAGTGCAATATCAATAGCCTAGACCACCCTATGAACATTTGTAGCTGTCTATACTTCCTTTAAGGTTTGCTTTAAAATCCAAACTTGTGGATGATGGCTTTGGGCTTCTAAGAGCATCTTCAGTACCCAAACTTGAATTGTCCTTGAATAGATTGGCAACTTTAATACTGCCACTCTACTTGGCTTCATCATTCTAGGGTTTCTTGATTGTGGTTTTCTTGGATTTGATTGATACTCCTTCAGTTGGTCTTTGTGGATCCATACCTACTTTCTTCCTTAAGCTTGTTTCCTCTAGAAGGTATTCTAGGTAAGGAGGAATTTCCAAGGTATTATCATCACAATAAGGGTTGTATTGAATGGATATGATAGATTGAGAAGTGAGTTCACTTGGATGAGACTCATTCTTAGTATCTAGGTGTTGCAAAATCAAATTTGACACATTTGGGTTTTGCATGTTAGACTTGATTAGAGGTTTTTCCTTGAGGAGGCTAAAGACCTATCTATGCCATACTCTGGTAGCTATATATCCTTGAGCTAGGTTAAGATTAACCTCAAATTCATAGATCCAATCTTATCCTAGGATAAACTCTTCTAGCAGGTATGAGTCTTTATAGACTAAGATTTTATGATGCATTCTATTATTCCCTAGGTGCAAAGATACGGTTACTACTCCTAAGCACTTGATATGATTGTCTCCAATCCCAATCATGTATGCCTCTATTGTAGTGATTTGCATCTGTAGTGATTCAACTAAGGAAGCATGAACACTGCTCAAAGCTCCTCTCCTATCAATTAGAGAATCCACCAGGTGGTATTCTTCATTTCTAGTCCCTAGGTTCAATTAGGCTTGTCTTAGTAGGCTACCCACTTTCTCAATGTTTGTCACACAATAATTTGCTATGAGGATTGATTCTTCACCTTTTAGGTATCTCTCATCTCACTTTCTTATCCATTCTTTCCGTTTCATTATTCTCTCTAGGGCTTCTTTTATAGCTTCTTTCCAAATTCTTTCTTCTTCTTTCTTATGCTTTCAAGCTGCTAAGAGTCTAGTTAGCATTTGTTCTATGATCGGCTCAGCCTACCTTTTTACTTGGTGATTGTTGATGTAGTGTGGTAAAATATCTCCATCTAGCATAGCTAGATTAAAAACTTGCATGATGGTTCCATCTCCTTGCTCCTTCTAACCCCTTTCTTTGGTCTTCTTGTCTGTTGATGCTTCTAACACTCCCCCCTCTCTAGCGCATGTCATCCATGATAGACCCTCATTCTGCAGGATGTGTTGGTGCAAGAGCCAAGCATACACACTTGGCTAAGCATGAGAAGACTTCATGTGAATTATTCAAGACCCATGAGAACTATTGCTTGAGAATAGTTACTTTTTATCCTTTGTAAAAGGCATCTACATCTAAAAGAATCTTTGTAAATCCACAAAACTCGTTCCTTTGTAAAAGGCATCTACATCTAAAAGAATCTTTGTAAATCCACAAAACTCGTGGAGTTAGATGGATTGAAAAGTTACAGGTTTCTTAGAGAGAATATCTCTTAGATTAGTGGATCGCTTTTAGTGAGAGCCAAAGTTGAATTCAAATTCAACTTTTGAATGAAGCATCTATAAAAGATGAATGTAAACTCTCGTGGTAGAGATCTCTCCAATTTTGAACCTTTGATTGATCACATTGTAACAGAGTGAGGCTCACATCATAGCCTACACCTCTATCCATCATTGGGCATTGATTGTCATGCCAATGATCATGTACAACATTGTTTTATAATACAATAGACCGTTTCTTATATATGTTGGTCTCTCTCTCATAGTCACTCAGAATAGTCATTTTGTATTGCTCATGTCGTAGTCATTACTCGACAATTTTCAACTTTCTATGACTCATTGGAATCAGCTCTAAGTCCTCTACGTGCTGACAAATTTTGAAGACATTCCATTTAGTGAATTGGGAGAAAAGCATGTCAAAGTGGTCACTAGTCATTCTCTGCAAAGGTCCTAAAAAATCGGGGGTAATGCTACACTTGCTAAATTGATTGCTCTGTGTATAGTCAATCCTTTTAAGTGATTCCACTTGGAATCATTAGATCTTTAAGCTAATTTAATATCTCCAAAAGTAATTTTTCTAATTCCTACTATACTGGAAGCACTGAGCTTAACAAGTAGTAGGTGTGTGAACCAATATAGAAGGTTTTCATTGGATTGTGAATTGGGAAGTAGTCTGTTTTGAATCAATCATTACTTGCATCATTTCCAAAGTACATAGGCACTTGTTTAGTGGCATTGGAAAGCTAAGAGGACCTACAACTCAACTCTAAAGACAAAAAGGGTTGGTACAAAGCAGGGATTAGCAGTACCAACTCATTTTCTAGAGTGTCCATCCATCTTTCCAAACAGTGGTATCAGAGCAAAGCTAAGGTAAAATGGGAGATGGTTTTCCTTCTTTAATTGATAAATTGGATAGGAACAACTACCAAGCATGGTCCTTGAGGATGAAGACATACTTGCAAGGAAGGAGTCTCTATGGATACATCTCAGGAGATGAGATGCCCATTTTCAAAAGCAAAGGACAACCTATAAGAGAGGTGCATGAAAGCCTCAATTCATGGTGTGCCAAAGATGCATTAGCAAGGTCATACTTACTTAACTCAATCTCTGATTTTCTTCTGCCACACATTAGGAACTATAAGACATCCCAAGAGACTTGGGAAACATTGTCTTGATATTTTTCTTCCAACACAAGGGCTAGGAAGAACCAATTGTGGATTGAGTTTACCACTCAAAGAAAGCAACCCAAGCAAGGCATCTCATAGTATGTGACCAAAGTCAAGGATGTGGCTGACCAATTGACAAGCATAGGAGAAGAGATTGAAGAGGAGCAAATTGTGAGACAAGTGATCAATGGTATTAAGGCAGATGACAAATGGGAGAGCTTCACAACTGCTATGGACTTGTACATGGACATGTAGATTCTAGATCTTACCACACTCATGGGGCAACTCTTTACCCATGAAGCCAAGCTCAACAAGAATGGAGATTCATCAAGAGGTAATAGCTCTTATGCCCTATACAAAGATAAAGGCAAGTCTAAAGAGAAAGGGAAAAGCAAGAAGATTGAGGATGATGGAGCTACCTCTCACTGAGCCAACTATGCAGGGAGAGGTAGAAACTCAAGAGGTAGGGGTAGAGGAGGTAAGCAATGTAGGGGGAGATCTTTCAACTCTTCCCCATGTATTATTTGTGGTTTGTCAAATCACACTACAGATGAGTGTTACAAGAACTTCAAGAATCAGAGAGGTAGAGGTTTCCAAAGAGGTGGATATACACAATCAAGAGGAAGATTCAACCATCATCAAGGCTACAATAACAACTACAACAACAATTACAATAACAACTACCAAAGAGGTTACAAATCAAGGAAAGACTACAACACTTATACAGAGGAACAAGATGATTCCCTTTTGATTATGAATATGACTTCAAAGCAGGGTATGAATGATGACCATCTCTTCTACATTGACTCAGGATGTTCAAATCATGTGGCAGGCAATGTAGCTCTTCTCTCTAACCTTGAGGAACCTAAGGGAAAACATCAGGTACAAATAGGTGATGACACCAAGCACTCAGTGGTCAATGTAGGAAATGTTAAAACCTCTGATGGAAATAGAAATTTGTTGAGCAGGGTTCTATATGTACCTACAATTACCAAGAATTTAATGAGTGTTGGACAGATTGTGGAAAAGGGTCTGCAGGACAGGTTCAACAAATATGGAGCATTTGTGGAGGATCCCCAACATGGATTCAAGAAGATTGCCAAAGGAGAAAAGACAGATAGATTATTTACTTTTGAACTTGAAGATACAAGGAATATTGCACTTTCTAGCTACAAAGATCAAACATTGTCAGAGCTTGAAATATGGCATAAGAGATTAGGACATATTGGTGAGAGAACCTTAAAGAAAATATGTAGAGATCAATGTGTGCTTGGGATACCTAATGTATCCAAGCAACACATGATCTATAAATGTGGTGCTTGTCAATTTGGAAAATCTCACACGTTACCCTTCTCAAAGAAAGGCTACATGCATGAGGACTACTTGGAGCTTGTCCATACAGATGTATGGGGACCAAGTAAGGATCCCTCAATTTCTGGGTCAAGGTATTATGTATCTTTCATTGATGATTTCAGTAGGTGGACTATCTTATATTTTATGAAGCACAAAGATGAAGTATTCAGTTGCTTTAAGAAGTATCTTGCACTTGTTGAAAATCAAACAGGAAGAAGCCTAAAGAGGCTAAGGTCACATGGATGAGGTGAGTACTTCTCAAATGAGTTTGATGCATTCTTGTAGGATAGAGGAATCAAAAGGGGAATCACAACAAGGTATACCCCTGAGCAAAATGGGGTGGCAGAGAGGAGAAATAGATTAATTGTTGAAACAGCTAGGTCAATGCTAAATAAGAAAAAATTACCTAATTATTTATGGGCAGAGAGTGTATCTATTGCCACTTATCTTGTTAACAGGTTGCAATCAATATCTCTTGATGGGATGACCCCATATGAAGCATGGCATGGTAGGCGACCTTCACTTGATCGTTGCAAGATCTTTGGATGTGTTGCTTATGTGCATATACCATCTCAAATCAGAGGTAAGCTAGACCCTAAGGCAGAGAAGTGCATCTTCATAGGGTATGACTTGAATCAGAAAGGGGTTTTACAATCCTTCCAATAAAGGATTTATGGTCAGTAGAGATATTGTGTTTGATGAGAATGATTCTTGGTTTGAAAATGAATGCAGGAAAATAAAGTTGCCTTATGAATTGGAAGAGGAGTTCCCAAGCCTCACCAAGGAGGAACCAAACTAGATTGAAGACATCAAATCAGATGATGAGGACATCATCAACCTAGAAGAATTCAAGGCATGGAAATCCAAAGGCAAAGTCAAGATGAAGAAGTTGGAGGATATACCTGAATCATCCAACCAAGCAATCAGAAGATCACAAAGGGAGAACAAGAAGCCAATCAGATATGGGTATGACACTTCTTTAGTCACCAAGCAGTATATTTATCTTGCAAAAGATTTGTCACTTGAAGAGCCATCATCATATGAAGAGGCAAAGACCAAGACAGAATGGAAGGAAGCTATGGATGAAGAAATTGAAGCACTCAAGGAGAATGATACTTGGGAGCTAGTGCCAAAGAAGGAATCTATGAAGGTAATTGGTTCTAGATGGATCTACAAGATCAAGAGAAATTCAGATGGATCAATAAGCAGGTTCAAAGCTAGACTTGTGGCTAAGGGTTTTGCACAAACCCAAGGAGTTGATTATGAAGAAACCTTCTCACTTGTGGCCAAAATACCAACCATCAGGGTATTGGTAAGTGTGGCTACATCAAAGAATTGGAACATGTATCAATTGGATGTAAAAAATGCATTTCTTAATGGCTGAAGTTTAGAGAAGGTGTACATGTCTCAGCCTCCTAGATATGAGGACCCAAGCAAGGTAAATCATGTGTGTAAACTGAACAAATCTCTTTATGGATTGAAGCAGGCACCTAGGGCATGGAATCATAGGTTGACTACAGACCTTCAAGATCAAGGATTTATCATGAGTAAAGCAGATACTTCTTTGTTTGCTAAGAGAAGTAATTCAGAGGTGAAATACCTATGTGTGTATGTTGATGATATCATACTTATAGGTAATGATGCTAATGGCATCAAGCAGATCAAGAATCAAATGATGCAAGAGTTCAAAATCAGTGATCTAGGGTCACTTAAGTATTTTCTTGGACTTGAGTTAGTCTGCACTAACTCTGGAATTTACATTACTCAAAGAAAGTATGTACAGGACATGTTGAAAAAGTTTCATTTGCAAGATTCCAAGCTAGTAAGCACTCCTATGGAGGTAAACCAAAAATTAAGTGCTCATGAAGGTGATGTGCTTGAAAATATTGCAGGATACCAAAGCATAGTGGGAAGCTTAAACTATGCTCTATATGGAGTAACTAGAGGGTTATGTAATTCCTGGCAAAGAAAGTTTGTAAGCTCACGAAGAGCTTATATGGACTTTAATAGTCCCCTAGACAATGGTACCAAAAGTTTGATGCTTTTATGAAGTCCCAAGGGTATTGTCAAAGTAGTGCGGATTTCAAATGGAAGCTTGATGTGCTTGATACTTCATGCCAATGATATGTTGATTGCTAGGAAGTCCTCTTATGACTTGTCATTTCTCAAAAAGAAGTTGAGTAAGATATTTGATATGAAGGATTTGGGAGATGCCAAACATATTCATGGCATGTGTATTACTCGTGATAGGAGTAAAAGATGCATATACTTGCAAAGTGAGTACATTTCCAAAGTACTTCATAGTTTCAATATGCAAGGTGGCAAGGCATTGAGTACACATGTACCCACATATGTGAAATTCAGAGAGGATGATTGCCCCAAATCAGATGAGGAAAAGGAATTCATGAAAAAAAATCCTTATTAGTCTATTGTTCATAGTCTCATGTATGCTATGGTAGCTATGAGACAAGGCATTGAATTTGCAGTGGGATTTTTGAGTAGATATATCTCCACTCATGGCAAGAAGCATTGGGAAGCGGTCAAGATGATTTTGAGATATCTAAGTGGCACTAAGGACAAGTGTCTATGCTTGGGTAGAGGGAAGGCATCCATTATTGGTTACATAGATTGTGATTATGTTGGTTCAGTAGAGAATCGGAAGTCTACATCAAGGTACATTTTTCATTTTGTTGGAGGTGTTATCTCTTGGAGATCTCGTCTTCAAGAATGTATGATTGTTTCCACTACAGAAGCAGTGTATGTTGCAACAAGTGAGGCATGTAAGGAAGCATTATGGCTTTCTCATATTGCTTGTGATATGGTTCAACCTAAGCATGTACCTTGTTTGCTCAGTGATAGTCAGAGTGCTATTTCTTTGGCTAAGAATCCAATTTATCATGCAAAGAATAAGCACATTGAGGTGAGGTATCACTTCATTAGAGACTGCTTAGCCACTGAGTGCATTATTCTTGAGAATGTTCATCTCAAGATAATGTTGAAGATACTTTGACTAAAGCTCTACCACAAGATGGCTTTCAACACTGTTGTCACTTGATAGGGGTTACTTGATTCATGATCTTACAAAGTTACTTGTACATTTTGTAACACGCCCATGAGGTGGGAGGTATAACTTGTCTGCTTACACTCAGATATTCTTAAACATTCTTTATTTTTTTCCCATAGTCACTTTGGCCATATTGGTCTTTAGTGGGAGATTATTATCGTTAGTGTCCATATGAAAGGCCAACTGGCTGCCGGACACTTTTGTATATGTTTTTTAATAAAACATATTTTGGCCTGGTTAGCCACAGACTGTAAGTTTGACTTCATTTGTAACAGCTAAGAAATTTGTGTTCATGCTCTCTATGTATTGTGTGTTTTCTATGTATTTTGCAAGCCTTGTGCAGAGTATTGTGTGCAACATTCGAAGCTCGATTTTCTACTATGAGGATATTGTCATGGAACTCTTGATAAGGAGAGTTCATCATGGTGTATCGGCATCACAACACTTCAATATGCAAAAAGATGAAAAATCCATTTAAGTGTGATTTCATGCCTTTGAGTCCAATTATAGGAAGCAAAGATTTTGCCAAGTTGGGTATTGTTTCATTGGACCCATCAACACCCTTGCAAGAGTTGCATGTTGATACATCATTTTGGCCACAAATTACCTTAAAATTTGGATCGAGGTTAAGGCAACAAGACAATGATGCAAATCCCATGACTAAGTCCTTGTTTGACCAAATGATAGACCTTTTCTAGACTTGATTTTCCAATTGAAATTGTAAGTGACAAAGGTACATGCTTCCTTAACAAAGTGGTAGAAGCATTGTGAGATGAATTCCTCATCACACAAAGGAACTTTACACCATACCATTCGCAGGCTAACAACCAAGCTGAGAGCTACAATAAATTCCTTCATATACTATTGACTAAGTCAATGAATAATGGAAGATACCCAACACTTAAAAGAGAAGGAGCTAAAAGATGAGCAGGTACTCAACAAAAGACACCACGAACCAATAAGATCTAGGTTGTGAAAATTTCATTCCCTTCATACAAAAGAGAGGAGTGCAATGAATGATCGATAAACTAAACAAGAATAGGTGAAAAAAGAAGGGGCAACAATTGAAAAGGATGATTTATTGCAAGAAGTAGAAGTTCCAATTCAATGCATTTGGATATTCAAGAAAACTTTGGGGATGCAACATAATAGAAAGAAAATATGGAAACCAAAGTGGAAGTCAAAAGAAACAACATTAGAGTCAATGAGTAGGAATGCATGACACAATCCCTCACAAGGGCAAAGATAGCAGAAATTTACAAAAACATGAGGACTTGAATCTAGTTAATAACCATGTTCAACTAATTTGAAGGCCAATGAAGACACAAAACATAGAAACTCATGAAATTATCTTCGTTCTAAAACTCTTGCATCAACGAATGTAAATAAAATCATGCTACCACATAAACATAAAGAAAACATAAAAACTAAAGGGAAAATGTTATATTCCAGAGATATACATGCTTGGAGGAACGAGAAGTTCCTTACTCGGGCGATAGCCAAGGCCAAAAGCCAGAGAGTTCATATGAGGACCTACTCATGATGGCCAGATGAGTAGAGGGACCTTAGAGAGAACTCTAGATGGTATTAGGCAAGGGCTATAAATAGGCTGGGAGGTGAGTCCCAGGCATGTCATTCTCGACTTCTCACATTTGGTATCAAAATCTACTAGGGAGAGACCCATGGAGGGCAAGGAGATGGTGAATTCTTGAGCAAGTAGAACTTAAGGAGGACTCCATACTAATTCGAGATCATCATCATCGTCGGCAAGAGCTCGAACAGCTATGGAGAAATTGAAAGGGAGGTTTCCATCATGGCGTGCGGTTCGCGGAGGCACAATGCTATAGAAGAGTCGGCGCTGCTTGATTACAGGTAAGTACAGATGCCTTTTGCTTCACAAAGCTATGCAACAGAAGTGTTGCGCAGGATTTGAACCTCCGACCTCCAGCTGGAAGGCGAATGTTCTAGCCATTATACCATGCTGACTTTGATGTCCTTAGCTTTTGAGTCATTTTACATAGACCAATAATCTGCTGCACACGGTGAACAAACAGAGAAAGCTTGAGAGATAAAGGGAAAGAAAGAGAAAGAGATAGAGAGAAAAGAAAAGAGAATGAAGAGAGAGAAAGAGAAAGGTAAAAAGAAGAAAAGAGAGAAAGAAAGAAAGAGAAGGAAGGAGAAGGAAAGAAAAAAGAAAGAGAAAGAGAAGAAAGAGGAAAGAGAGATAGAAAGAGAGAAACCAAGAGAGAGAGAAAAAGAAAGAGGTGGAGAGAGAGAGAGATAGAGAAAGAGATGAAGAAAAAGAGAGGTAGAGAAAAAGAGATAGAAGAAGAGAGGTAGAAAGAAAGAGATTAAAGAACATGAAGGAGCAAGAAATGGATGAACAAAGAGGAAGAGAGAAGATTAAAATGAAGATTAGAGAGAGAAGGAAAAGAATAGCAAGAGAGAGAAAAGTAAAAGAAGAAGAAAAAAAGAAAGATTAGAAGTAAGAGAAAAAGCAAGATTAGCATACCTACCTTCACGAAAATGGACATAACTCTCTCATACGATATCCAAATTCGATGATTCCACTTGATATAGGAAGTAGACTTCAAGGGCTTTCCAATAAATGGCTGAAAGCTATTATTGGATATTTAAAAACCACCTTTAGAGAGTATTAAATTCTCTGCATACTTCTTCAAGGAGGTATGCTGCCCACTCACCTAGCTTCATTGTTTTAGCCATAGCTTCCTAATTGAAGCTCGAAATCAAGAAATTCAAATTGCTATAGTTTCTACACTTCAATACCTGTCTTTCGATAGGTGATAATCCATATTTTGACCATTGGAATCCATCTCTACACAAGCTTTTAGACGGTTGTTGACCGGCAAGAAACCCTTTTCGAATGAGTTGAGTGTTCAATTATGATAATTAGGAATTTCTAATAATATTTTGAACCATTTTTGGATAGGAATGGACTAATTTTTGTTGGAGTTTGACGTCTATGGAAGCACGCGAACAGCACAAGGAAGAAGAAGAAGCTTGGAGCACAACACACAAGACTGAATGTATTACTAGAGAATGTACAAAGATGAGTAGCCCATTAGGGCAATAGGCGTATATACAAGCCGGGGGAAAAAAACCTCCTAAAGAGGGAAAAAAAGTGCCCCGACGGTCCTAGTGTGTTCACACGCATCACTACCTAAATATATCAACAAATCCCCCCTCGGAGTGATGCAGTGAACAAGGAGCTAGCACTCATGTATAAGGAAGTGCCAAGCTATGTGGAAATCACTCCACAAAAGGAAGTAAGCCCAAAGCTTTGCAGAAGCTTCAAACTTCTCCCTAGGCAGAGCCTTCGTGAAAAGGTCTGCAATGTTCTCCTGCGTGGGCACATATGCCAAGCTGATCTCCCCAGCAGAGATCCTCTCCCTGACATAGTGATAATGCACCTCAATGTGCTTAGTGCGAGCATGGAACACAGGGTTCCTCGCAACTACCAATGCGCTCTGACTGTCAGTGAAGATGGTGGTGGCAGAAGACTTGCCAACACCAAAATCAGCCATAAGGCGTCGGAGCCACACACACTCAACAGTCGCTGTGAAAGCTGCCCTATACTCAGCCTCACAACTGGAAGTGGCCACAGTAGGCTGCTTCTTGCTCAACCAAGATTTACATGAGCTACCAAGCATGAAGCAAAAACCATTGGTGGACACACGAGTGTCATAGCAACCAGCCCAATCTGAGTCAGAAAAAGCATGCAAATCTGGCGATAGTGATCCTCCCTTGGGATAAAACAACCCAAGTACCCGAGTACCACTCAAGTAGCAAAAGATGCGCTTAACTGCCTTCCAATGCGTGATTCCTGGGCAATGCATAAACTTGCTCATCTATGAGACAGCAAACTGAATATCTGGGCGAGTAATGCATAAGTAAATCAAGCATCCAACAGCCTGCTGATAGAGAACAGCATCAAATGCATCTCCAGCATCATGAAGACTCAATCGTAAACCTGTCTCCATAGGAGTGGCAATAGGCTTACAGTCTTCAAGGCCAAAATGCTACAATAATGTGTCGATATATTTTGTTTTACACAAAGCCATTCCACCATCAACTTGCATAAACTCAATGCCCAAATAGTGATGCAAATGCCCCAAATCAGACATCTCAAATGAGGCATGCAAATCAGCCTTGAAATCAGCAATATGCTTCTCAATAGGACCAGTGAGTAGCATGTCATCAACATAGACAATAATGATCAGAAGCACATCATTAGCACGCTTAACATATAAGGTGCTCTCAGTTGAACTGTTCACAAAACCATGTGCAATCAGATAGGCATGTATCTTCTCATACCAAGCAGGTGGTGCTTGCTTTAAACCATATAATGCCTTCTTTAACGTGCACACCTGGTTTTCATGCCCTTTCTACACAAAACCACGAGGCCGAAAGACATACACTTCTTCATGCAAGTCACCATTCAGAAATGCAATTTTAATGTCCAAATGATGTACATTCCAACCATGATGGGCTGCAAGTGCACAGATGCTCCGAACAGTAGTCATACAACATGTGGGTGCAAAGGTCTCATCAAAATCAATACCTCTTTCCTGTGCATAACCCTTTGCAACAAGCCTAGCCTTATATATGTCAACTGTATCATCAGTTTTACGCTTCAGTTTGTATACCCACTTAGTACGAATGGCCTTCTTGCCAGGAGGCAAGTCACATAAAGACCAAGTACCATTCTTCATTATAGCATCATATTCAGATTGCATAGCAGCCATCCAATTTCCTGAATTTTGTGCTTCATCAAAAGAAACAGGCTCATTCTCATCATAGAGACTAGATGCAGCCATAGCATAGCAATCTGATGCAAAGGAGGCACTATGAGAGCCTGAACGAGTACGATATGACAAAGGTGCATCTAATTTGCTATCATGCAAAGTCTGCAGCAGCCATTTTGGCATAGTTTTTTCCTCCTCAATATCAGCTCTCTCATCAACAAGTGCATCATGTAAATCTGCATCAAAAATGGGATGATCTGCATCATTACATGAAACTTACAAAGGCTGAGAAGTTGCCTCATTAAGACCAGTAGTAGACTGTCCACCTGTAAAAAGAGGCACCAAAGTATCATACATGTCTTTGGAGCTAACAGATGTCTCCTTAGTACATGAAAGCAATGGCTGAATAGCATCTTTCACAAAAACAACATCACGGCTAACCAGATTGTGTTTAGTATGTGGATGATACAGACGATAGCCTTTACTTTCAGAATTGTACCCAACAAAAATACATTTTACTGCCTTATCATCCAATTTTTTGCGATGTTGTTCTGGCACTAGTGCATATGCCAAACAACCAAAAACACGCAAATGAGCAAGAGATGGCCTGCGGTCATGCCAAGCCTCATATGGAGTGATATACTATAGCGCTTAGTGGGACACCTCTTCAGTACATATGCTGCACACATGACAGCCTCAAGCTAGAAACTATGTGGTAAAGCCTGACTCTTGTCCATGCACCTCGCCATCTCCCTGAGTGACCTGTTCTTTCGTTCAGCAACTCCATTCTGTTGAGGTCTATATGGCACTGTACACTCGTGTTTTATCCCAAGTTCAGTCAGAAATGCATTAAAATTAGATGACATATATTCCCCCCCTCGATCAGAACGGAGGGTGCCCATTTTACATGCTGACAGATTTTCAGCCAAAACCAAAAACTGTTTAAAGCACATGAACACTTCGGACTTTGCTTTGAGTGGATATACCCATGCATGCCTGGAAAAATCATCAATGAAAGTCACGAAGTAAAGGTAATTTCCAAAAGAGGATGTCTGCATAGGACCACAAACGTCATTATGTACAAGCTGCAATTTCTGTGTAGCCCAAACTGAACCATCTTTTGGAAAGGAGAAACGCTGCATTTTGCCCAAAATACAACCTTCACAAACATGTTTTCCAGGTGCCTCAAGTTTGGGCAAAGAGGACACCATTTTAGATTTCTGCAGGCATAGCAAACTAGCAAAATTCAGATGACCAAAGCGTGCATGCCAAAGCTTTGCATCTGACATAGCCTGAGAATCATTTATAGCACATGCCAAATCATTTTCAGATCTTTCATAGTCTATGAGCTTATACAACCCACAACATAAAATGCCAAAAGCAATAATAACATTGCCATTTGATAGATCATGAACTGTACATCTGTCATCAACAAGTTTCATAACCAAGCCAATCTTGGCTAATGCAGAAACTGATAACAGATTCTTCTTGATCCCTGGCACAAATAAAGCATCTAACAAAGTGAAAGAACTACCATCATTAGTAGTCAAAATGATCTTACCAACTCCCATAACAGGATAAGAGGAGTTGTTGGCGCATGTAATAGTATTCCCTGTAGGGGAAGGCTCGAGTGAAGAGAAGAAACTACGATGTGAGGTAATATGTTTGGTTGCCCCACTATCAAAGTACCAAACATCTGAGTCCACTACAGACATGCATTGCTCATGAGAAGATGGGTCAAAACTGCATTTGGATTGCCTTTCATCATCAATTGAAGAGTAGAAGCGAAACTCTGATATGAATCAAGAAGACCATTCAGAACGGTCTACACAAGTGAGCTATCTGGTATAACCTCATCAGCAGAAATCAACTGTTCCTTCAAGTCTTTGATCTTTGTTAGAAAACTATCCATAGAATCACCTTCATTCATGTGCTCACTCTCCAACTGTTTTCGAAGGTAAGCAACACGAGCCTCATTCCTAGCCTGGTACAATGTGGTAAGTATATCCCAAGCATCCTTTGCTGTTCTACAAGAGCGAATGTGAGGAATAATAGCACGTTTGACAGACAAAGCTATCAATGCATGTGCTTGAGCATCTCTGCCATCCCAATGAATCTGCTCTGCAGTAGGTGCAACAGAAACAGCAACACGAATAAGAATCTGCAGAATATCATCTTCGACACCATCTCCATAAGCTCCAGCACCTATATTTGCAGTACCTGTTGTTACAGGTGTAACAGGACATCTTTCAACACCCTGCACATTGTTCCACAATCCTTTTGCAACCAATACATGTCACATCATATAAGCCCATAATGGGTAGTTGGTACCATCCAACTTATCCTTAACAGCCAACATACGGAATACATCACTGCTTTCAGCCATGGCCGGTGACTAAAACACCTTGATGTAGAAAATTGACTGTATCTCAAAAAGTTGAACAGAACTGCCCAAACGAATTCTGCTAGACCTTTAGCAGATTTCGAGATGCTTATACTGGCGAACAGAAACTAGTATATACCTTTGGCACAAAAAGACGAAATAGCCTGCACAAGCACTGCAATAGTGCGTTCGGAGGTCGAAACGAGCTCAGATCGTGATTTCGACACCACAAAGCGAAGCAGTTTTGATCTCGAAAACACGCTGAGTATGCTCACCAAAATTCATGTGATTCTGAGACTGCAAACGGAGGAGTGTCGACGGCACCCTAGATGAAGTGACGACTTGCTCTGATACCAATTGTTGGAGTTAGACGTCTACGGAAGCACGCGAACAGCACAAGGAAGAAGAAGAAGCTTGTAGCATAACACACAAGACTGAATATATTACCAGAGAATGTACAAAGATGAGTAGCCCATTAGGGCAATAGGTGTATATACAAGCCGGGGGAAAAAAACCTCCTAAAGAGGGAAAAAAGTGTCCCGGCGGTCCTAGTGTGTTCACACACATCACTACCTAAATATATCAACACTTTTCCTACCTTTGCATCATAGTTTTTCTCTCAAATATATTCATTTGAATACCTCTTGCATCAAAGTTTATAATTTTACATTGTATTTTCTTTCGACGTTATGAAAATAACATGGGAATGTGCATGAAAGTTAGTTTTTACAGGAAGTTATCTATGCACATGAAGTTACACTAACTTATGTTGATTCATAAAAGCATGCACAGATCTTGTTTGTGTGTTTTAGAATCTTTGGCAAGTATTGAAGGCAGAAAAAGACATTGTAATGAG
The DNA here is from genome assembly GCA_020310875.1 of Ceratopteris richardii. Lineage (NCBI taxonomy): Eukaryota > Viridiplantae > Streptophyta > Polypodiopsida > Polypodiales > Pteridaceae > Ceratopteris > Ceratopteris richardii. The sequence continues at coordinate 120,271,292 of CM035441.1, read as the reverse complement.
GGCGTGTAGTGCCCAACAACACATTGTGGAAAAGTTTCTTATTTGCAAGTTTATGGAGCAAATAGAGTGGTTTTCCAACCACTAGGCTGATGCCTGTCATTGTAAATACTATTATTATTATTTTTTCAGGTGTCATTTTCCTGGCGAAATGCTGCCGGAAATTTTGGAGCCACATGGCGTTATATGCCATGTGAGAACTAGAGTGATGTTGTGTTGTGTGAGAGGAAGTATTCTGTCTGCATAGCTAAAAGCATACAAATTGATTGAAGTAGAGAAGAAGATGCATGAGTGAATGCATGTATGCGTAAACGATATGATTGCTAGAAAGTTGAAATGCATGATGGATTTTTTGTTTATAGAAGATCACTTTTATGTATCACCACGATGAGTTAGGGTGAGCATGAGGTATGTGATAGAAGTATCATACATAGGTTAATTGTGCCTTTAGAGAGTAAAAGACAAGGTATATACATCAAGAACAACTAAGATGTGTTTTTTTACTAGTAATGCATAAGCACAAAAATTATTTTTCATGCGAGTCTATGTACTTGATAAAGACGCTTATCTCGAGTTCACACAAGAGTGCTATGGTTATGATCATCAATACAAGTATTAAGTGCTTGTATGTGATTGGTTGTGATGAGATTAATGAATGTGCAAGAAGCACAATGAATAGAATGACATCCATAGATGTTCACTTTTACTAAAAGGTGGATACTATGTGCACATCAAAGTGAAGCCTCTGGAATTTATGAAATGACCAGAGACCATGTCACCTAAAGGTGCTTGGTTCTCTTAGCCCATTTAGTCAAATTGAACGATTTTTGTTTCTAACATTATCTAAACACCTCCAGATGGTTTGTATAAAATTTCAAGATGAAAAGTTTCTCCATTTAGGAGATATAAAGAAAAGAGTAAAAGTTAGCCTCTGCAAATTTTTAAAATTTTGTAGATATAGAGGCATGGTATTTTGGTCGTTGTGAAAGTTCCAAATGTCCAAATACTATGAAAATTATATCAATAAAATAAGATATAGTAGCTATATGCTATTAAAATTTGGAAGTAATTGGATATCAAGTAATAGGTCAAATGATCTATTCTTTTCAGACCAATCTCTAGCAAGGATTTTCCAAAGAGTGGTACATGTGTCTGATGAGCACATGATATTTTCATATTGGAAACTCCAATTTCAAAAAATTTTGTTAGAGAAGCTACGCCAGTATAGACCCTATGATATATCCAAAATTCAAGTATTTTGGAATTTATCTTCATATTTAGAAGATATTATAAAACTGCAGCAGCATTGTTTCTAGGCTCACCTAAGTGCAGGTGTAGCAGAGATAGAATGATACTTTTGAATGAGTATTGGATCGAATTTTGAATTGAAATTTTGTGAGACTAAACTAGATAAGTTGATCTAGATTTGCACACAAAGAATATAGAATTTGGAGTTTGTTTGATCAGTCTAAGGGCTTCAAAAAGATGACCTTGTAGATTCTCAGAGTTGGTTGTTAAGTGTTTGACCCTTCCAGTAAAATGGTTATAAAACTCTGACCAAATATCCAAATCAAGTGATTTTTGTGTCTAATGAAAGCTTGAGAAAAGCTACGTAAGGCTAGAAATTTCATACATTTTGCATGAGTAAAAGTTAGTTAAAATTAAGCTTTAATCTTCTGCTGTTGGAAATTGTTTATGCAGGAGACATTGTTGAACGGAAAAGACTTTTCATAGGTTTTTTATGATATTTTTTGATATGGTGTGATTACCATGGGCTAGCTATGCCCTAGATCCTTGTTTATTGAGCATTGGTTTATGGTGAACATTCTCAATAGGACAGAGGAGACTCTGTCAAAAATTTTCAAAAATATATATAGTGCCATGAGAGCATGGAATAGGAGAACTTTAGTAGTTGTTCTCATTTCATTGGATTCATACAAGTTGTATAAATTCCAATTTATTGTGAGTCAATATTTGATTCAAGTCACGTGATCTGATATTTGATGCAAGCTGCATCCTTCACAACTCTAGTTGAGTTGATTTATCTTTTGTCAACTCAAGATGAGTTGATGTTAGAGATAGTTATGAGTGATAGAGTCATAGGAATGACTCTGTTCTTTCCATTGAGGGAACGAAACACTCAGGAACACTTCATAATTTCATTATTATTATTTATGGTTGTGAGTACTCACGGATTTATTCTTATCATTTTTGAGAGAAGTGTTCGACTTTAATCTCATACATGCATCTATGTGGAGTATAAAGTTGGTGGTATGGGATATCAAACTTTGTATTCTGCCTAGGTGTAAGACAAATGGTATGGGAGAGAAGTCTCTGAGATTGTATTTTTTATATGATTTGGAGTTCATTCATATGATCTTCTGGTATCATCTTATTATTAGACAACAGGGTGGCAGTTGAGACAGTCACTCTGTATGTTATCGCAAACAAGGCAACTCCGCAAGCCAGCAGCTTAGAAGTAGAAAGGCAAGGTTTGCACATAAGAACTATGAATAGGCAATTGCATTGAGAAGAAATTCATAGATTACGTACTACTTTATTTGATATGCCTGAGAATAGGCCATGGTTCATACATAGTGTGTATGAGGTCAGCTAGATGCTTAGCCTAGTAGGCTATGAGTGTGCAAACATCTACTTACCATTTTTTCAGTGTATTTGGTGGACCCATATTATGGTCCTCGTTATATCTAGGAGTGCCAGATTATTACAGTAGTTTACTTGAGACACCTCATTCCTAGTTAGGAATGATTTGTGATTTGATCATAGTGATAATCAGATGGTGATCATGGATAAAGCAAGTTTCATCCACTTGGAACATCTTACATGTTATTATTGAGAAGGCGGTGGTAGTTCCACTGGTGGCTACACCTTCTTAGTACGTCTTCATTTGGCATGATGGACTTAGTTCCACAGAGTGGATTGAGACTTACTTTGTATGGGAGAGATTTTGATCCATAGTTTGGATTATATATATATGATACATCGAGATTTGGATCCATCGTTTGGATATGATTGATTGAGATTTTAGTCCATAGTTTGGATGTGACAGATTGATATCTTGGTCCATAGTATAGATCATTGATAGATTGGTATATTGATATCCATATTTGATAGATTGGCATATTGATATCTTGGTCCATAGTCTGGATCATTGATAGATTGTCATCTTGGATTCATAGTTTGGATCATGATGAGATTTTCTTGAGTTTTATTTCATTACAGTGAGTAAATCAATCAGATTTACTTGATCTTAGAGATAAAACACTACTTGGAAAAGATTTCCATTTCTTTTTAGTATTCTTCCACAGAGATTTGGACATAGTCACATTGTTTTGATTAGCATAATAATTTGCATTACTCTGGTGGAGTAGGTGATTTTGCACAATTATACCATATGACAAGCTGTCGATGGGTATTCCAGGGAGACAGGGGCAAGTTGCCAAGGTTTCTATAGGTGACAAGCCGTCACAAGTTAGTGGTCAAGGTCTAGGCATAGGGAGTTTGAGGATATTCCGAGTACTTATGCTGCGCACATATGGACTCATTGGGCCTTAGAGGATTCTTACAGTACGCCCAAGGCAAGGACTACTATTTGTTGGTGGAAATTCTAGATATGAAGCAGAGATGAGTTGTCTACTTTTTGATTATCTAGTATTTCAGACACCTAACACACTCTACTCTTATTATTTGGAATCATAGATTCTGATTCCTAGATTTATAGCTTCTTCTATATCATTGAGGACAATGATCTTTAGAAGGGGGAGAGAGTGTTATATTCCAGAGATGTACATGCTTGGAGGAACGAGAAGTTCCTTGCTCGGGGGATAGCCAAGGCCAAAAGCCAGAGAGTTCATACGAGGACCTACTCATGATGGCCAGATGAGTAGAGGGACCTTAGAGAGAACTCTAGATGGTGACTAGGCAAGGGCTATAAATAGGATGGGAGGTGAGTCCCAGGCATGTCATTCTCGACTTCTCATAGAAAATAGAAGCTTTACTATAAGAAGCCCCTTGATACCTCATAAATGATATGTTCTCATTGCACCATCAAGAGCATTTGCACCTAACTATACATGTGTAGGGACATTACAAGTCTATGCATAAGATACTAGATTTTAAAAACACACACATGCACATGCAAACATCCAAGAGGAGGGAAAGCAAAAGTTCCACAAATGTCCAAGCTGAGGTGGAGTATTGAGAATATCGAATAGAATAAACTTTTCATGAACACTCGAGCAAAAAGAATTTAAACATTCCTACCTTTCATCTTCACATACATGCACTGAAATATGCATCATGAATCAAAAATGAATAGAGGAAAGTGAAAGAATCTTCCTTGAGATGGTCCGTTGTTCAACTATTGCTCTTCATCACGTCAAACGAAGCTTTGCCTTTATCACCTCATTCTCTTTGAAGCCTTGAAATCCACTTTGCATCTTCCACTCTTTTCCTCACATTCCATCTAGTACAAATGGAATGTTTCACCTTCACATTGGACACTATACAAGAATTACAAGCACTAACATGTCCAAATATACATATGCAAGAGTCCCTTAAGCATGAACAAGTGAAAACTTTACATAATTAAAATGTTATGTAGAATTTTCCTACTACAAGCTAACAAAGGTACATCTAAAGATTGTAGCACTTGAAAGTTTGTTAGTCCTTTCCATGCCAAACCCAAAATAAAAATTTTCACATATCCAATTAGCATCAGTACACTTGAGAAATCACAAAAATGATGCAAGTATCATAAACCTGCAAATACTTTGTTTCTTTCTCTAATCCTCTCAAGAGTTGCAAATACATCAAAAATATTATTTCCAAGTAGCTTGATAAGTCAAAAGTATAAGCTTGTTGTCTGGATGCTAAATGGTACAATTATGTATCCCAAATTTCACATAGAGATGCTAGCAAAGTTTGCAATGTGCTCAAAAAAATTCGAATCTTTCTAAAAGCAAAATCTTTTAGGTGGCTAGACACCTCTATTCTTCCTCTTTGAAATGGTTCACCATTCATAAAAAGATGAGCCCAAATGACATACTTATGGCCAAAAAAGTATTCATGTGTACATAAATGATACTTGAGAGGTGGTGATGAAGATGGTGAAAGAGGGATTTTTAAGGAGGCTGGATCCTCACACTATAAAGTTCCTTGGTCTCTTTCAACTCCTCATGGGATTCCATGCTGCACACTCCATGTATGTCAATTTTATTTTCCAAATCCTCTTTCATGAACTCTAATCTAACTCCCCAAAGTTGGGGTTTGCCCTAAAATTGAAGATGATTAATATGCTTGGAAATGTCCAACCATGGAGCGGAGGTTTACCTCTTTTCTTCCTCATGTAGGTTGATGGATGAGCAGCATGCAAATGGATTTATACCCCACATAGTTGATTTTCTTCCGTCTTCTAAGGGATGTAAGTGTTACTGCTCCTTGCTTCCCCTTGTAAGTGAAGGGAGAGAAGACGAGCTTGGGCTCCCCTTCACTTATGCACAATCGAACTGCCCCACAGGTGTTATGGTTCAACTTCTAGGTTATGAGCATGCATGTGTGCATGCCCATGTGAGTGTCAACTTGCTTGATGAACACCATTCGTTCGTTGTTCACCTCAACCTAGCTCTGATGGCGATGAAATGAAAGAACCTTTTCCCATGGCTTCTTCACAGGCAACATCCCCTACATGAGTACACACAAAGACTCGCCATCCCTACCACCCAACCACGCTCAAGTCATGTATCAATGAGAATACACATGAGTCTGTAGCCTATCTCCTTCTCTTCTGTCTAATGAGGCACTATCCCTCAAAACCTTGCCATGTGGCATCCATGGCAAAGTAGAATGACACACCACCAAACTATGGAGATAAAAATATGTGTTCTCTAAATTTTAATCTATTTTCATGATATATATTACCTTTGTGGAAACCTTAACCCAAGCTCCAAGCCAAAAGTGATGGTAAAGAGACTTGACCCCAATCTTTAAAGAGTTTAACTTAACCAAGTGTCACAAAATCTTCCATATAGCTTCGAAATTCTCTAATGCACTTTCCTTCTATTTTTATGATCACGTGTATTGTAGAATTGGTTGTTCATGACACTGCCAAAGAGTCAAAATCACCCCCATAATGCCTTGAGTGAACTTCTTTTATACAAGCCATCCTTAGATTTGATGCACTGCTAGTTTGGCATCTTCTCGAATTGAACTTAAGTTTATATTATTTATGACCAAATGCCTTTTGTCTCTAAATAACTGTAGGCAAAGACATCCTTAAATTCCTTTACAAAAAATAATTCCAACTAAGAACCTTATACCTACCTAACATTCAACTCCGCAACCTCATTTCTTTATATTATACTTGTAGACTCGTACTTTTTGCCAAACTTTTGAAACAAAGTTCCTTAACTTCTAAATCCTAGTAATGTACAATCTTTGTTTTTCCTTTTATCACTACCTAAGTCCACCATTTTGAGTAAATTCAAATCTCCCAAAAGTTTGATGTTTGAGTCTATAAGATTCCCTCTTTTCATCACTTTCTTCATTAAAAAAGCATGGATGCAGAATTTTCCCTTTTAGAGATATTTTCCATCCAAAACTTCACTTGCTGAATTAGTAGTTTGTGAATATAAGGGTGTGATAACTTTATGCAAATACTCTCTCCCTTGCATGGCAATAGAGTTTCATACCCCTTAGAGCCAAATGATTTGATATTTGGTTTCAAACAGAACCTAGTGCAATTGAATCAAATTGCGGCTCTTCCTACTCCATCAACACCTCCTAACTACTAAGCAGTTGCTTCACAAACCTTGTTATCAAACTTCCAACATATTGCTCTTCCACAATCATGTCACCATTCATCTTACTAGTCTACTTGATACTTTCTTGAAATTCAAACTCTTGACATCTTTCTTGAAACTTATTTATTTTTGTTCATTTGCCATTACTTCACTTTGAAACACCCTCTTAATGTTTACTAGACTCTATTCCCAAACTTCAAGCTCCAACTCCAATGGGATATACTCTCATCATGCTGTCTGCAATTAAATGTCATAAATTACACAATACACAAGGGTTCATTGAAATAATTTACAAAAACTTATTTTGTTTGTTTTGTGCATGGTACTGCATGCATAATTTGCCCCCAGCTAGCTTGCATTTACAATGCTAACAAACTCGTCTAGTTTCAACTACACTAAACTGCCGACATATCTAAAAATACTTCTTAGATGCGAACCTATTAATTGAACACAACAATAATTCAAATATTCACTCACAGGCAATCCTAACTTGAGAACTTGATAAAATCAATCATAGCAGCACTACTGACTAAACACATGAGAACATTACACGTGTAAAATTGTATTATTACACAATACTATATTCCATTACTCACAAACGGAGTTTGCTACAATCACAATCAATATATTAAACGGCTACACACCAAGAATACCACATGGATATTAATTTTTTTTTATTTTTTGAGTCGGGGATGGGGGCCCAAGGAGGCTAACCCGCTTTGAAGGCAAAATCTATCTACCGCTTCATCTTCTGAAGAAGAATTATACGTGACCTTGCAACCCGAAGATTGTGGTCAACTAACCCCGAAGGATCAGTGTGGTGAGATACCCAATGCCCCGGTCACGACACTGGAGTATGGGGACTTGGAACGAATTCCTCACCAAGCTACACTACCTACCCGACGTGTTCCCGAAAAAGGAACGCCATACCCACAAGGAGCGTCAGCTCACAGGAGGAGTCTACACACCAGTTCCGAGTCTCCCACCTCTTCACTGGCGACCGGTGAAGCTATGCCCATATCTTGAAGCACCAGAGTTCTCTTAAATTCAGCCCATTAATTGTCATCTGCCTATGTCAAATCATCCTTACATGCCAACACGAGACCCAAGAGGGATCAGATGGGAGAATGACTTCCTTTCCCCCGAAGAGGATCCGGCAATTATCAAAGAGAGCTCTCATATACTTGGGAATAGCCTCACCCAGGAAGGAAGCAACCAAGACGAACTTAGCTACTCCCTCCCTAGAGTGCGAACTAGGCTTAACCCAATGGATCAAACGAACTCTGCGAGCCTCCCCTCCAAGGAGGATAAGGGTCAAGACCAAGGGAAACACGGAGCCAAAATCCAACCGCTGAATCAAACCATTGATAAGAGAATCCAACCACCTCCCCCTAAGAGCTGCCACCACTCTGCATTCCACCATCACATGGGATAGGGAACCATAACTCTCCACCTCAATGCAAAGGGGACATCTACTCTTACCTCTCCCTTCCCAGCCCCCCTATCCTAGCAAGCATAAGCATGCGCTCCGGAGTAGGACTAAGCAAATGACTACAAGCACTTCTATGAAGGTATCCCTGTGATTCGGTCAAATTATCCACATAGGGACCCAAAGCAATAGAATGATTTGTTGTGTCCCACTTTGCCCAGACATGATATCTGAGCAAGTTAAGGGTAGCTTCTGGTACATACCTTTCCGTCCACTTAGTTCGAGAAATCCACGTCCACTTCTGGAATCGAGATCCCGCTAGTTTGTGTAGCACGTCCCAGAGCCAAGTTGGGCTATCCAGATACTTCCCAAAAAGCCGCCCCCTCATACTGCCAAAATAGGCTGCCAATGGAGGAATATGGAACTCTCTGTGCATCACGACGTCGACGACTGTAGTCGGCCGTGCCCATTTGCCACAAATCATCCGCATCCCCGTTGCTACCACCCTCTCAAGTTTCCCAAAGAGATTCTGTCCATCGGCCCCCATCAATTCCGCCCCATACGTAATCACGGGGAATACCAAGCTCTTCACAACTACGAGCCGCATCCAAGCAGGAAAAGATCTATTGCAAAGCAAGTGTTGGCAGGCAAAAAGAGACTTCCTTCCCTTTTCTTTACGACTTTCAATAATCGTTTCGATAGAGAAGTTAGAATCAATCTCCACACCTAAGTAGGTATACTTCTCCCCTTCCGGGATTCTAACACCACTAACCAACAAGCCAAAATTCTTGAGCGTCACCAACTCGCCATTGCCTCCAAAAAACACGGCGGCCATGCATTTGTCCACCCAGAACTCCATGCCCCACAGCCTCGCCCACTCACTGATATGATCTAAAGATTTTTGGAGCTCGGCTGGGCTATCTGCAAACAATACGAGATCATATGCAAATAGAAGGCCTTAGAGTCGACCAATATCGAGTATATCAAGCCCCCAATTATCTCCCCCCTAATCTAGAATATCATTAATATAAATATTGAAGAGCGTAGGGGAACCCGAGCACCCTTGGCGAACGCCTCGCAGTATCGAGACGGGTTCGCTAAAGTGTTGTCCCTCCACACAAACCCGGACCTTTGAAGACTCGTACAGAGCATGAAAGATTTCAGCTCTCTACCCGTTAGATCAACCGCTTCTAACTTAAGGAACAAGGCTTGATGCAGCACTGTGTCGTATGCTTTCTTGAAGTCAATGTACGCTGCATACGCAAGAAGTTTACGAGTGGCCCGCTGTAACACAACTTCTTGCATACACACGACTTGCCCTATGCACTCATGATGTGCACGAAATCCAGCTTGGCCTCGATTGAAAAAATTACGAGCCTCAAGAGCTTCGATAAGCCTCCTCACTAACACAAAAACCAGAATCTTAAGAGCAACGGAAATCAAAGATATTCCTCGGTAATTGTCAACACAAGTCTCCCTTCTTTGGAATGGAAACCACAACTATTGAAGCCGTAGACTCCGGAACATGACCTTTCTCCAACATATTTTCAAGTAGATTCAAAAAGACCTCGCCAAAAGGCATGTTAGGACAAGAAGAGTCAAACCTCCGACCCTTATCCCGAAGAAGAATCTTAAACAATTCAAAGGGAAGCCCATCTCCTTCGACAACTCGCTCTCTCAAGTTTTTGACAAGCGCAGCGAATTTCAAACCATTGTATAGGTTGGTTCACTCCGCTAAGACTCGACCAAACCCTAACAAGATGTCTTGCCCAAAAATCTGCGCTTCTACTCGTCCCGCTCGGGTCAGCAAAGATACCCTCAATATTCCTTCCAAATACAAAGTTGTTCCGAAGGATTCACCACCGATTCCCCACATCCATTCCGAATGGGCTGATTGGAAGAGCTAGCTCTTCCCCTCCCACAAATGGCTTTCAAAAGGTTGAAAAACTTCTTGTGTTGCCCCTCTCGAAGGAGAGACTTTCCTTGCCGCACACATCTCTCCATAACGAGGTGGCCATTATCTTTAACCGCTCGTCGAACTCGCTCGTACGCCCCTTCGTAATCACTAATACACCTCAACCCCTTTGGAGTGGATCAATCACTCTTTCGGAGCGCATTCCTAGCCCGAATACGAGAGTTGATTAACTAGCGGACTTTAAGTCCAATCGATAACCAGAACAAGGCCGTGGGGGAGGTCATCTATTGAACCGCATATTTCAAGATTTACTTTTCTTTTTTAAATGGAGGTTCACCCGAAGCTTACTCCTCCCCCAAGCTTCAACTTTGAAAGTGCATCTCCACAAATGAATGGGCATAGTATCCACGGTTCCCCCCATATCCCACAAAGCAAGGGTTAAACAAGGTGACAACTCAATTATAACTAATTAACTAACCAAAGCCATTGCATGTCCAGCTCCGGGGTTGAACACGGGACCTCAGCCTCAAGAGGCCGAGCCAAACCAATTCCCCTACAAGACATGGACATTTAAGGATTTAGTTGAAGAGTAAGAGATGGTATAGCATTAATACACTGAGTCTTTCCAACATAGGTGAAGAGTTCAAATCCCATCTGTGCCTGGATGTAAACCCCTTTACATGTGGAATTTACAAAAAGGGGATGGCGGGCAAGTGCTTGTGTTTCACATAAATTCGTGTATAATTTTTTTGAAATTAAAAATAAGGTGGATATGGCCTATCTACCTTCTACTCACCCTTGCAAAGCAGCAATTTGGAACGAGCTAGAGAAAATTCTTCGACTGAAGATCACAACAGGTAAAACTAGCATAGGATATGTAGTAAGTAGGCTTTGTAAATCTACGTAGCACATACAAAAGATCCAACCACCATTAAAAGTCAAGAGAGCACTTGGTGGCCTCAAGAGCAAGTTAAGCATCCATGCTTGCATAACAATAAACTAAAAGCTAATCACATTTTAGAGACTTAACGGTTTCCGGCCATGGTCAGAGAATTTGATTTGATGCCATGTTGGCATCAGGATATCATCCAGCTCCAATTACCAATCCGAATCTGTAATATTACATTGAATAAAAAGACCACTCAAGTTTATCTCCAGATGACGAATATTACACTAGGTTGCAACAAAATGGAAAGCTATTTAGCTTGTTCAATCTGTACTCAACTGGAACAATTGTAGGATGTTGATGGCATTTTGAATGCAGGTATGAACCTTCATCATCTGTACTCAAGTGAGATGCTAGTTTGCCACCAACCTGTATCATACTCATTGCACTTGACAGCAACTGTTACCCTCGAGACCTCACTATATTTCCTTTGCTAGACATGGTTAGTTAAGGTTAAGATCATCAGACCTGCCAAGAAGAATCCTGACTAGCTACACGTTAACTGCCTCAAATGTCCACAGGAACACATAAAATCCACAAAGCACACTCCATTGAGAAATGTAGTTCGAATAGTCTCCACTTGCAACACCTCGACTTTGAGAAATTTAAACTTTCTTACTGCCACATTACATTACTATTGTAAAAAATTAGTAATTCCTATTCAAGGAATTCAATTCGGTAAAAACATCAAATAAGCATGAAACAAGGCAGGACTCACAATTATATAAAATTCCTAGACTCACTGGACAATAAGATAACCAGGGTAGAATATAAAATACACAACATTCAGAAGCATGTCTTAATATTCACAATTTGCACCACTGGATTCTTTCCCATTGCTTTGGCAGCACTTACGACATGTGAGAATGCTCTGGTCCTCTTTTACGGAAATGGGCTGTAAAAAACAATGTCCCCTGAATGGGTGCTGATTCTGAAAAAACAATGTTGCCTAGCAGGATATCATACAATCTTCCATGAAATGTATGTTGATGGAAGAAAATATCACTTTCAACAGAAATCTCAAATCTCCTTAGTATTTTACCACTTCAATATTGACTATTCACGACCTGTTGTCTGTTGCTACATTGCACACGCTGATGAGTAGAATATAGTCACTCTTTTCACACAGGAATCCAAGTGGCCTTTAAGACAAACTGCACAAACGAATGTTTCATGACAATACCATTTTTTAAACTTAATAAGCTGCATGGATGAGAGCAATTGATTTTGTCAGTTGCACAAAACTATAACTTCACACCAACCTCAACTTACTGATTTTTGCCACATCAGTAAGCTAAACAGACCTGCTTATTTTCATATTAATAATATGTCTACTTCATCTATGAGCCTCCAGGTCACCAGAAAATAACAATCTGATTGAAAACTTCAGGAAAACATTTAGCCATGTATAAAGACAAAGATTCCATGAGACTGCAGTAGAGTGGTATCTCTCACAGGTACTGAAGGATCCACATCTCGCAGAGCAGTAAAGTTAAAATCTATGCATTGTCCCTCATGAGACCAGAATGATGCAACAAGAAAAAAGAATCACACCTTGACGATTCTCCTTTTCCTCTCATTCAATTAGCTCACTAGATGCAAACAACCCAGGAGTGGCAACGGTCACAACGATCAGGCATTCTGTATTCAGCGTCGATATGGGGAGTACAGAGGAGACCGTGACCTATCCCTCCCATAACTGCCCCTCCGAGAATACCGAGGAGACCGCTCACGATCCCAATCACGATCTCTACTACTACGGTAGGGTGAGTAGCGGGGGGATCTACGAGAGCTATATCCATCCCTGTCTCGATCTCTGTCACGATCATAATCCCTACCATAGCCTCGTGCACTGCCGCGCAAAGAAGCTGCAGATACAAGTCCCAATTAACCTCCAAACTCCACTAAAAGCTTAATCATGAAAAGTTGCTACACACCTCTCACTCCAAGATAAGCACCAGGAGTTGGTGTCCTAGGTCTCCTTCGCTTCGCCTGACAATCAAATAAATCAAACATCATTAGCACAATCACCAACCTCCAAGGCAGATAGTGCTGCAAGTTCCTTCTCAATGCAAGTTTTAGAGAACTAAATCAAAAGCACATCAAAAGAGGTTAGGCTCAAAGGAGTCCATCTACACAGGTAAGTTTTACAAATACAGAGGGTCACGTTTCCTGCACATGTATAAACAGCTACGACTAGTTTATTTACTGTAGCGACCTTACCACGATACCAGTCATGATTCGTAATGTAAGATTCGAATTCGATACAAGCACTCTTAGAGGAAAGGGCAAAAGACTCGATGTCAGCGGCGAAAGCTGATGGAGCATATGGAGCCAGCATTGCTATCGGTAACAGCTTGAAGTAAAAAACTTGAAAGCTAAAAGTCTCAATTGTTGAAGCTGTTGAAAAAAACTGCAAGCCGAAGCAGAGCACAGCACCAACACTTTTAGCATCACAATGACTCGAGGGATGTCTTTATGAAGTGAATGCATTTGCTGGTGTTGAGTCTCTTGCTGACGCCTTAAGAGCTGATGTAGGAAATAATAAAAATTGGGGGGCTGAAGTTGCAGGGGAGGGCCCTGATAACACCTTATTTCTGAATTTCCCACCGTGCAAAGCAAGAGCATTAGCGATTGCATGAAATGGAGATTTTTACTATGCCTACAGCTAGGAAGGGAAGGTAGTCCTCTTACTGCCTTTCTTGTCCAAAACATGATGCTCACCTTCTCTACAGTTATGATCCTGCCCTCTAAAGTGGACCGGTTCAAATACTTGATACAACGATCAGCATCATCAACAGTCTCCATAGTTACAAAACCAAATCCTCTGGATTCTCTTGTTCGTGGATCGACAACAAGGCGACATTCAGTAACCTGCAATTAGATATTACGTAAGCACAACAATTACAAGCAATGATAAGAAATTTCACTGACATACTGTACCTTCCCTTCTTTAGAGAAATGCTCGTCTAGATCCTTCTCAGTTACTCGAGTGGAAAGCCCTGTGACATAAAGATTATTGCCAGGATTCACAGCTTCATCCTGGGAGCCATTCTCCCTGTGAAATCACACATCAAATAAAAATGAGAAAGACTACATAAAACAGAAAATAGAATTTCCATGCAGAGCCCACAAACAAAGGAAAAAAAACCAAATTCGAAGTTAGAAAAACAAAAAACAGCAAAAAGTTTCACACAACCATATCAAGTACTTAGAGAAAAGAGATGCATCAAAATCAAAATATACAAAAAATACATTGACCATATTCACAACAGTAAGCACAAAATACGATATATGTACACCACTTCCTTCAAGTCAAGAAAGAAACAATATGAGGAATAGTTGTGTTTATGACAATGTCGCTTCAAAATGACAAAAGTAAAATAAGCTGAATGCCAGAAAGAGGCTGGCATATACGATGACTTTCTCGACAATGTAGTCCCTCCGTGTGTAAAGTGGATGCACAATGGAAGTAACAGAACGGCATTGGAACAGTACGCAATATTTAAACCGAACCCGTGCAGAGCATACATTAACTGATAAAATTCATTGACGTTTAGTATAATAATCAATAAAAACCAAATGTTAGGCTTATCTTTCAAACTCAAGTCCAAAAGCATGTACCGCAAATAAAAAACAACGTACCTCCTTGCAGGAGGGCTCCTGGAATAGCGCCGTGCTGGACTTCTCGACCTGGAATACCTCCGCCGCGGTGATGGTGAGTCCGAATATCTGGACTTAGCCATAGAAAAGGTTAGCAACTAGAAACAAATTAAAGTTCAAAGAAATACTCAACTGATCCCACCTTCCTCGTCTCGGAGAGTCGCCCTATTCGAGAGGTAAACAGAAAAACCAACGAAATGGAATCAGAGCAGACAATTCGATGTACAGCCGGAAAATGGAAGCCAGAAAAAGTAATGCATACATCCAAGCACAAGCTTGCCCCAAATAGCACAGCTGATTATGCATTTACAAATTTTTTTCCGACCGTGAGGATCAATCCAAAACTCATACACCCATAACGTTCAAAGACCAAAACCCGGTATGACAAGGAGAATAGGAAAATGGAGAAGTGAAATAGTGCTGATCGAATGCCCGCCAGACATAGGGAGTGCGAATACTAGAACGTGAATATCGAAGTAGAGGAAGTGAGAGAAGACGATGGGAACAAGCGTACCATGTCTTACTAGATGAAGTATAGCTGATGTCGCTGAGGATTCTGCTGTGAAGAGATTTGTGGAAACCCCGACCTGCAGTTCAAGGAACCCTAATTGGCAGGAAGAACAGTCCCCCACATTGACATGGTAACGCAACACTTTCGATCGTTGTGCAGCTGGAAAGACAAAAAAAAAATATCTGTATAAATACTCAAATACGATGGACATTGTCAACATAGCTGAAAATTAATTGCTAGACATGTAATGACTTTGTCCCAAGCCACTTGTCCGGGTGGTTGGGTCTCTCGCCCCTTGAGGCGGGGAGAGGGTTCAATCCCCACCGGCATCATGTAAGGGATATGTTTAACATGGAAAGTTGTATCTTGTGGCTGATGTGCCACCGTTTGTCTTTCTCCACGATAGTTGTGACCACAGTTTAATTCAACTATGTAAACTCTTGTTCTTGTGGGATAAAGGGGATCCCATGGGTATTATGCCCTTCCTCGTAAAGTTGCAATTTCAAAGTTAAATTCTGGAGGAATAGACCTCAGCCGAACCTCCATTTGTAAAAGAACATTAATTGTTGGACATGTAATGGTTTTGGCCAGTTAAGTTGTAACTTGTAATGGAGTTGTCATCTTATCTAATCTCTCCTTTGTGAGATACCAGGAGTCCTACGGGTACTATGCCCTATAGTTAACACTTTCAAAGTTAGAGCTTGGGGGAGTTGACTTCCGTTGAACCTCCATTTTTTTTATTAATTGTTAAATCACTCATTAAAAGAGAACTTAAAAGATACTAAGGAAGTGTGGTTTAGTGATAAACACATTAGGGTCTTGGCATAGTCACATTTTGAAACATTGGAAAGATTGAAAATGGTTGCTATTTAATCATTATAGCATGAAGTAAAAAAAGAGAGCTTTAAAGATTGTTAAAGAAGTGTGAATTAGTGGTAATTTGGTTGTCTCTCGAAGAGGTTCTAGAGTTCAATCTCTAATTTTGAGAAACATTGAGAGTTCCCAAAGGGTGTGGATGGCCAATATTTAAAGCATGCTTTTTTTTACTCATGAGGGCTCACCTCTTGTGAATGAGGAGGGGAGGATTAACTTTAGGGACTTGTGATGATTTGGGGGCTTTCTCAAGATGCAAAATTTGTCACAATTATGAGGGTGGCCTTGTTAGCATCCAAGCCAAACTTTGTTCCTTCCAAACATCTCGAACACCTTGTTATTTTTTGAGCCACATTGGTGGACATGTTTGTCAATTGCACATGTACCCAAGCTAGTATGGAGCATATCCTCAACATTTCATTGTGGGAAAGATGGATCCTAGAATACATGAAAAGCACACATCTAGAAGGTCATTTACACCAGGTTAGTCAAGGAGGTTAGTCAAGGATGCAGGTAGCATGTGCATCCACATGGGGGGAGCCTTACCTCCCTCCTCTCTTGAGGTGAAAGAGAAGGAGCTAGAGAGCTTGTATGATGCATGTTGGCTTTGCATATGAGATCATACCATAGTTCCATGGAGCCTCTACAATCATGTGAGTGAGCTTTTGGGAGAGAGTCCCTAGACATACGACAATTTCCAACTTTCTCGTTTTCACTTCTTTGTGCACCCTAATTTTGGGATGAATCTAAAAGAGGATGAAGAATTCTTTGGGGAAAACTAAGCAGATATATGTGAAGCTATGTTATGGGCTACAAAGGTATTCGCTAGCTTTGAAGAGGTTTCTACCACAATCGAAACTCCTATGTCACCAATTGAAGCATTTTCTCTACATCACCCTTCTACAACATACCACACTAGAGGAGGCCATTTCTTTTAGCTTGGTGGTCGGACTTTGCGTGCTATAACTTGAAATGAAGGTCCAAGAGAAGCTATCCAATCATAGCAAGGATATGAAACTTGTGAAGTTTTGTTTGAAAAATGCAGGGATCAAGATCATGTGTTGTGACCTTCTAAAGATTTTCGAGAGTTAGTAGTAGGTTTTATAGGCCATGTCTAGCTCTAGAGAAGGCTAACAAGGATTGGAAAAGACTCATGTTTGCAAGTTGAAATAGCTTGACTATGTTTGGATGCTATTTGTAAGGCCAATTGATATTTTTTACTGCATTTGATAATGTTTCATGTTTCAGTGACAACCAAACATTCTTTTATTTCACGTTTAGGATTGGAAATGATTGGATCAACACCTCAAGGATGCCTAGATTGCATCAGATCAATATTAGATATATTTTAAATCATGATATTGATCTTTATGATGAATATATCACTCATAGGGGATATAGTGAGCTCGTTGAGAGGACCCAAAAGATAGGAGCTTTAGTATGGCATCGTGATCTCAACATTTCAGAGCTCAAATGATCAACTTAGAGACCCAAGTATCCCCCTTTGTCACCATAAGAGAGGGTACACAAAACCGTTATCTCAAGAGACACCTACAATAGTTACAAAAGAGGCAAGGTAAACTAGTAAGCATATGGGGAATAGTCTTAGTAGTCATAACACTTACATACGCCTTCAAACTACCAAACCAAACATACTAGACTTTAGATCTCGCTCTAACTGCAACCAACGGTTATAAGAAGACAAGATGGATTAGCTCCTTGCAAAGTTCAAGTGATCAATCACCATGCAAAGTTCAAGTGGACAAATGATTGTGTGATCAACCAAGATGGACACGATCTTTTGGATAAATGATCATGCAATCGCCAAAGGCATGATCAACTCGATCTTTGGGCAAACGATCATGCCATTGATGATCAACGATCTTCTTCTCCAAGAGAAGAATCCCTCACACATGGGCGATTGGGCGGTACTAATTGAACACTAAAACTATGAAATATCCCTTGCCAATCCATAAAATTGAGCATATGATATATCATTTGCAACTGCTGAGAAAATATATGTCTATGTGAGCAAAATTACAAAGTGATTGCATGCGCAGAGGTGATCCACCCTAGAAAGTTTCCGTTGAAATGCAATCACAAGTAAAACTTGCACAGAAGAGCTCCAAATCACTCCTAATGATCACAAAATTGTATTTTGATGATAGATTATTGAATGGACAACAAGGGGCAAGTGTCATAAGCACTAAAACACAAAATATTCACACCAGAAGTGGGTTAAAAGCTTGTGCACGAAGTTTGCAAGAAGAAGCTCACTCTTCATAGTAGAAGAAGTCTTTATATAATGGTTCCCTTAGAAAACACATATATGGGGTTATTCATTCTCTTCTCTCATTGCTTCTCTTCTCATGACTACTCAAAGGGGGAGACTCTCCTCACGTACAAGGTTAAGTACGTAAAATTGGGTTTCAAAATGTGAAGAGAAAATTTAGCCCTCCACTCGGCCGTTGGTCTTCCATGTTTTAACCTAGCACTTAGGCATCCATTTAACTTTTTTTGGTTGAAAATTTTGTAACCATACATGACCTTCTTTGTTGATCATTTTTACCTTGGTTTCCAATTGGATGCAATAAAATACATCCAAAATTACGAAGACCATAATCATTCCCATGGAGATGGACCAAACCCTAAACTACAAACATAACTAAATTCAAGAAATGGATGGTAACTAGAAAAAAAATCATAGTAAAGAAATAGAGACTACAAGGGCTTAAACTCTACAGTTTGAGAAGCCCAATAATGGAGAAACTATGTTTCAAGTGTCTATCACTCAACCATATGCTTAGTGGAATTGAAAGAAATTGGATCTTTGAAACATGGCCTTTGAAAAAGGCGAGAGAGTGACCCATCTAGTGAAGACACTTCCCGTTCGTGGAAACACTAGTTGCAAGGTTATGGAGGCAATACACGAGGAGATCGCACTCATTTTTGTTGGCTTAGTCATATTGGTACCCACACTTTGGGTGGAAGGATCTAGCTAAGCTTGTGTGGAAATGACAATGGAATAGGAACGTGGATCATGATTGATGAATCTACAACTCGTAATTTCATACACTATGAATTTCTTAGAAAGTTGAAATTTCCCCAACAAACTAGTGCACCGACATGGTTTCAAGTAGAGAATGAAATGGCTTTAGATGTTTGGAGACATGCCCAAGCATATGTACAAGAACAATACACTTGAGTTTGTTTAAAATAGAAGTTATTTTTTCATGTAGTGTGAGAGGGATGTATCTAGTGCACCTCTCATTTCATGCACTGAGTTAGATAGTTTAGATGCTAGATAGATGGTTATATATCTCTACCCTTCATGATTGTATGTTGCCTTGCACATTCTATAAGGTCCCCCATTATGAGAAGAGGCCAATCGTGCATTATCATGTTAATGAGAATCCTAATTTACATGTTGGGTTTGGACCATTTAATATATTATAAGGAAAGAGGGTTGCCATAGTCCCCTATTGTGGGGTCCGGGGCAATAGTGAGTATCCTCAATTGGGTGCCTGACAATAAAGGAAATATTCCCAGTTTGACTCAAGAATCGTCCATATTGTTATGTCGACTAAGCTAACCTAAGCCATCTACATGCATTACATGGGAAATGGCCACGCATGTCTAGCCATACGTGAAAGACACACATCTCCAACAACCTATTTATACAGCTCAGACATCAAATCAAGCTAGCATATTTTTTCCTTCTAATCTCCCATCTAGAGTTGTTTATCACCATTTAAGTTCCACCTCGGAAGCACACAAGTGGACAACACCATCATATTTGTACTTGTTGTTATCAATGAATTTTTTAATTCTATTATATATGTTCTCTTCTTTGTTATTGCTCCTACATTTTCTAGCATAACTACTTTCTTGTATATATTTCAATAGTGATTTATGTGAACACACTGAGGTCTCTTAGGGAAACTTTTTCCCTTTAGGGTTTTCCCCCTCCTTATTGCAGCTAAAGGATTATGTTATAAAGTGGGAATGCCTTAAGCTAAGCGTAGGATTTTCTAGAGTAAAACCAAGCAAGTAGCTTGTCAAAGTGGTTAAGTCTCAAGGAAGAGGAGGGGGAGGTCTTGAGTTGAAATCAAGATACGTGCAAGAGGATTTTTCCCAAGAGCTCCAAGTCCTTCTAGAATTTCGTTTGAGTTGACTCAAGTGAATTAGAACATGTAACTGGCCAACCACTCAAGTGGACTCTAAAGAAATGAGACATGTGGCAGACATGTAGCCACTTTGTTAGTTCAACTATCCCTTGAGGCAGGCTATATATGTGAGGCTTTGTTGGGAGGAGAGCACTCATTCATTCATCATCTCGTGTGGAATCCTTGCTATTACATTGATATCTCAGCTAGGAGGTCACGGTGTTGCTCCCAAGGCCACTTTTTGGTCGCTATACATATTTTTTCGGCCATTCTCATGCAACAAAAGGAGGGTGACCACTCCTTAGACAGTGAGAGCCCCTCTCAAGGAGTCCCCAAGGAGGAGGAAGAACCCATGCAATGTTACCATTAGTGTTCATCTGAAAGCCCAAATGGCCACTGAACACTTTTGTGTATGTTCGGTAATAAAACATATAGTGGTCTGGTCAGCCAGAGACTGTAAGTTCAACTGCATTTGTAACATCAAAGAAGTTTGTGTTCGTGCTCCTTGTGTACTATGTTGTTATGTGTATTCTGTAGCCTCTGTGCGGAATACTGTGTGCGGCGCTTGGAGCTCGGTTTTCTACTCTGAGGATATTATCGTGGAGCTCTCGACAAGGAGAACGCACTTTGGTGCATCATAAGCAAAATACTTCATGGAAAGACTACCTCACACATATGCAAGAGGATCAACTCTTGATGAATGCCCATAAAGGAGTCATGGAAGCTTCCTCTTCCCTCCTTATGAGGTATGTGGGATAATTTGCAGCTTAATTCTACCTCTCTAGAGCCTTCATGTAAATTTGCCTCTACTCCCCTCTCTGTGAAGCAATTCGCTTGCTATTTCTATGCACATCTTACAACCCAAGAGAGATTGCATCCTTTTTTACCATCTTCTTTTGTCAAAGGGAACTAATATAAGGACTTATAACCTTCTCCATCGATCATGTATTTTAATAGGTGTTCAATTCCAATCAAGCCATGAATCCTTCCTTTATCTCAATCTAAGGAACCTCTATTTTCTCTATCTCCAAAGAGGAAAGGTGGTATTTTTGAACCAAGTATTTCAAAGGGGGAACTTATTGCTTCAATGGAGTGCAAAGGAGTTCTTTTACTTCAAGTGGTGGATGCAAGTACTTCAACAAGATTCAAAGATCTATGCCTAAGTGAATGTCCAAGTGAATGAAGGCTTGGTGCAAGCTACATCATTATTCTAGTGATTTGATCTAGAAACAAGTATATGTCAAAGCAAATCAAATATGGGAAGGATTTCTTATGAATATTGTGCATTTTATTTCATTTTGTTGCACGTGTTGGAAATCACTTGAATGATGTGTGTGTGACTCTCCTCCCATCCATATATACCCTCTTGTACTCTAAAAATAGTAATGATGTACTCTAAAAATAGTAATGATGTACTCTAAAAATAGCAATGATCCGGAGTGAACATGTGGCCATCATGCAACACTTATTCCCATTCCTACTAAAGTAATTCCCATTACTACCTAGGGTATCCCCCGAGCTTGGGACCTTGGCTAGCTAGCCCTTTTCCCTCACACACATGAACTGATCCCTATGGATCAAATGGACTGATCCCTGCGAATCAAATGGACTGATCCCTGTGGATCAATGTCTGACACTCTCTCCCCCTTCTAATGATCATTGTCCTCAACGATCAATGAGGGAAAGTACTTATGAACTAGAGCTTCTGATTCCCAAGTAGAGTTAGTGAGTGGTAATCCTCTCCAGGCTACTAGATACTCCTGGATGACACGATTCCTTAATCGCTTCTGTCTTCGATCTAGTATCTTTCTGGAGAATGATCCGTGCTATCACTTTCCTGCAAAGAAACAATACCTTGTATTAGATTATCCTACCTGGAAATATACTTCTGAAGTTTACTGACATGAAACACTAGATGCACTTTACAATACGGAGGAAGCTCTAATCGGTATGCAAGTTCACTTAGCTTTTTAACTATCTTCCAAGGTCCACAAAACCTTGGTGATAGCTTACTACACTTCCCTATGGTGAGTGAAGTAGATCTAACTGGTACCTGAAGAAAGACTTTGTCTTTCTCCTCAAAGGATCAGGAGATCTCTTCCTATCAACATACTCTTTAGCCCTATCAGCGACTTGCTGCATCTTGGCTTTAGCTATTTCTAAATTTTCTTGGATGTTCGCCATGAACTCTGAAGCACTAGGACATTTCTTTGCCATGTCTATAGTACTCGAAACATTGGGATTCATGCCATAGTTAAAACTTAACTAGTGGCGAATAACTATCCCAATTTGTCTGTCTGTCAGACACATATGCCCTTAACATGTCCTCTAAAATCTAGTTGACCCTTTCGATCTGACATCTATCTAAGGATGATCACTACTACTCATCTTTAATGACACCTTCAGTTTGTCAAATACAAACTTCGAGAAGTGTTGTGTAAATCTGACATCCCTATCTGAAACTATGGATGTCGGTAAACATGCTGGATAAACAACTCTACTACCTGTGGAGTTTCTATCGTCTCTTGTGTGAGTATGAAATGAGCCATCTTGCTCAATCTGTCCACCACAACTAGGATAGTATCCCGTTTCCTTTGGGTCTGTGGTAACCCGACTATGAATTCCATGGATACACTATCCTAGTTATGATCTAGAATCTGTAAAGGATGCAAAAGACCCGGTGTCTTTATCCTTTTTGCTTTGTTGACTTGACACATAAAGCATTGTTGAACATAATTGTGGACATCTCTGGCTATCCAGGCCACCAAAATGTTCTTCTAACAAGCTATATTATCTTGTCAACACCTGGATGTCCTGCACAAGGCACATCATGGTTATCATGCATGAATTTTTTTCTCAAATCCTGGGAATTTGGTACACAAACCTTTCCTTTCCGTCTGAATATTCCATTCTCCTATGAGAAATTGGAATACATTAGGGGAAAAAACAGTTGGAACTATCCCATCTCTTATAATAGAGTCATCACTGATGGCTCAAACAAATAGATATCTTCCACCGATGCTTCCTTTATCTCTTGAAGCAATGAGCTTTCTAGAATTGTAAAGCTCATTTGATACATTATCTGTGATAATGCATCAGCAACTATATTCTCTTTGGCTCTTCTACACAGGATTTCCATGTGAAACTCCTGCATGAGCTCAGCCCAACGAGCCTGACTACCTTGAAGATCTGGATGACTACAAAAATACTTAAGTGTATGGTGATTTGTATATACCTTAAAGTCTGCACCATAAAGATAGTGTCTCTAGACTTTAAGTGAATACACCACTGCATACAACTCTTATTCATGCACTAGCCAGTTGTGTTGTGCACTGGTCAATTTCTTACTTTCAAAAGCTATTGGTCTGCCATCTTGGCTCAAAATTGTCCCTATGACTATGCCACTAGCATCTATCTCTAACTCAAAGGGTTTCTGTCGACCTACCACTTTGAGTATAGGAGCCTCTAAAACAGCTTATTTCTGAGTACCAAAACTATATTGCTGCTCTTGCTTCCATGCAAATGGAACTTTGCCCTGAAGAAAGTTCATCATAGGCGCCGCTATCGACGAATAAGAAGAGATGAATTTCCGATAGAAATCGGAAAGTCCTAGAAATGACCATAACTGCCCCTCATTCTGAGGAGTAGGCCAAAATAATATAAGTAAAACCTTCTCTAGATTAACTAAGTCTTATCATGATCTCTTACTCTAATCTGATGGTAGCCACTCTTTAAATCTATTTTACTAAATAGTAGGCATAGGATATATGTGTCTGATAGTAATCTTATTGAGTGCTTAGTAGCCGACGCACATCCTATAAGATCTGTCTTTCTTCTTCACTAGAAGAACTAGTGCTGCAAAGGGCGAATAGGCATGTCTAAATAGCCCTTTCTATATATACTCATCCATGACCTTACAGACTTCATTATCATCTTGCAAACTCTATGTTCTTGCAAGGAGGCAAACCAGAAGGTATTTCTTTTAGGAACAACTCTTGTAATTCTGCTCTCACTTTCGTTGAAGGTGCTAAAGCATTCCAACTCGAGTCTCCATGACTGCATGAATCCATCATACTACATGACGAATGCACAAAGTAAAGAAAATAAATAAACTTACATTCAATTTAAGCAACTTGGTAGCATTTACCAATCGTGTCTCTTGGAGATCTGCTTCTCCACGGATTAGTAGTCACCTCCCCTCATGCTCAAGCTTGATCCCTTTACTTGGTCACTATTTATGATGTACTATAAATAGAAACATCAAAATTGTTTCTCAACTTGTCTTTTATTTAGAACTAACTCATTTGTAGACCTTGCATTGTTGTATAATCACTCCCTATTGGAGACAACCTTGCCTTGTCTAATAAATGTAAATCGTGCGTTGTTGTATAATCATTATTTACTAAGAATCTTGACCACAACCTTGATTTGTTAACTTATTGCACACCGTGCCTTGCTATATAACCTTGTCTCACTCCCTGCTAGGGTCTTAGACTATAGTCTTGCCTTGTTTACTCTTTGCAAACCTTTCCTTTCTGTATATCTTGGCCACTCTTGAATATTTGACCCACATACTTGCCTTTTTTGGTCTCTACAAACCTTGCCTTTTAGTGTATCTTGGCCACACTAGAGTTCTTGGCCTGTGCTTAATGAAAATGAGTCCACCTAGGATCTCTAGTATTCACTCTTAGGTAGATAGATAGATGAAACTATCCTATCTGCCCGTATTAAACTATTATGGAATCAAGATTTGATTCCTTTTTTTAAACTAGTATCTCTAAAGTCTATGTCTCAATCTCCAGATCTAGGAAATTCTTACATGACTTTTTCTTTTACTATTTCTAACTATGGCATTCTAATCAAACTTGATTTGCCCTTTTTATTCCACAAATCTGAAGTCTATACTTCTTGTGAAATAAAATTCTTTGTTCTATACACATAGAAATGTGCATTAGAACTCATAACTATTTAAGTATAGAAACTACTTATGAACTAGATACTTACTTTATAAACATCCTAAACTTGTAGGTGTCCTTAGAGTTCTCAACTAAGGTTTTAATTTACCTTGAGACCTCTTACCTCTAAGTTTCTAACTCATGAGACCTTGGTAAAACTAGCCCTTATCTCAATTTGTCCTTTCTGCAAAAGGGCAATTCTTTTACTTGAAAATTCTCATCTCTTTCTAAATGTATTACTTCACATATCTTGACTTTATTCCCTTTTGATCAAAATGCCACTTGCATTCTTCTAGATCATGGAATCTTTGAGGATGAACTATCCTCTATTCTAAGTTCTTACTAGAAAAATCCTAGAATTCTTAGGTGTGAAACTATTGAGTTCCTCATTCTAATGACCTTGGCAACATTTTCCCTTGTATTAATACCTCCGTTGGTCTTATCTAATAGATATCCACAAGCTTATATGATTCTTTGATCATAATGCTACTAATCATTCATCTTCATCATTATATAGTTTGGATATTCTATGTATACTCAAAACAAGTAAGTGGTAGCCGAAAAGAACAAATTACAAGCCTTTGCTCAATGAAACATGAAGAAATAAGAAACTTTTAGTATGTTCTATATGTTGCTTAGCATAGCCCTCTCAGATATCTTTTCAACAAGTGGACCCCTTTTTGTTTCCATTTGAATTAGCTTTAGAGTTTGGAGTTTGTTGTTCATCTTCAACAACCATCTTTCGAGAATCGTTTTGAAGCACAACATTTTGGGAGAGACTTTGAAAGCTAGTTGGATGGAGGCTGGACCATCTTCAGCACCTACACACACCTGCGAATTATGTGTTGAACCTCTCGAAAAGTCTCTTGTCAATTTATATGCATCGTTGCTCTCTTTTCGCATCATATTGCATATAGGACATGTAATTTTGCATAATACCTAGACTAGAAGTGTAGTTTAGACATGGAATTGTATTGTGCAGTGCATGTATTTTTCTTTGCAGGGACCAGTAAGTATTTTCTTGAAGGTTAGAGAGGAAAGAAATATAAATTTGTCAGGGTGTGTAATCCCCTTTCAGCCTTTTTGCAATTATATTGTGTCTGTCGGCATTGCAAAATTTGTTAGAGTGTGTAATCCCCTTTCAGTCTATTTGTAGATAGATTATGCCTGCGGGCATCGTTATCAAGGAAATTGCTTGTCAAAAATCTTTCAGTTTTCAAAATTGCACCATTATGCTGTCAAAGTTTTTAGAAATTTAGTATGCATATGATTTATAGGTCGGATGTTCAAGATAAGTCCAAAGAAGTGGAAGTAGGTAAAACAAATTGGTTCAATGATGCAAGATGGACAAAGGAGGACTTGAAATCGGTGCTGAAGACTGCTGAGACACACGCAAAGCAAGACAATTAATCCCATAGGTGTTATTGCAAGCACGTAAGGTAATATGTACAATAGGTTCGTAAGTCCATCTGTAATGCAAAGAGAAACGTGAAAAACAAAAGAATCTTCTCTCTGTGCTCTAAACACGGGCCAAAAAATCCGGAGAGATAGGAGGAGTGCTCTCTGTGAAACCTGCTTCAATGAGGTAGGACTAATCCCACATGCTCCTTTATGAATGCTCATCTGTCTCGTAGCAAACAAGCAGAGAGCAATGAGTTTGGGTGCCTGCCTCAATCGCGGGCAACATCACATGGGCATGTGGCTAACTTGTGCACGTAGAATACTTGTAGTGGGCATTGTTCCCATGGGCACTGCGTTCAAGCCAACCTTTTGCTCTAGCATCAAGAACTCCAACTGATGACGATGCACGATGAAGACGGTGATGGCAATGGGCAATCTCAGAAAAGCATGGGAGAAAAAACATGCGCGATGTGAAAACTCTCACGCCAAAATCACGCAAGAGAAACCAATAGCTCTGATACCAATTGTTGGAAATCACTTGAATGATGTGTGTGACTCACCTCCCATCCATATATACCCTCTAGTACTCTAAAAATGGTAATGATGTACTCTAAAAATAGCAATGATCTCGAATAGTCTAGTGTGAACATGTGGCCATCATGCAACACTTATTCTCATTACTACTAAAGTAACTTCCATTACTACCAAAGTACCTTAGGGTATCCCCTGAGCTTGGGACCTTGGCTAGCTTATTCTCATCACATGGACTGATCCCTTTGGATCAAAGGATTGATCCCTATGGATCAATGATCCTTGTGGATCAATGATCCCTGTGGATCAAATGGACTGATCCCTGTGGATCAATGTCTCATAGCAATCATTTCAATGCTAGGAATTCTAAATTTAAATGTGAACTTGTGTGTAGTGGAGGGAACTTCAAGCCATGTTATATCTACAAGTAGTGCTAGTGTATTTATCTTTGTTTTTATGCCTATTTCATCCATTTGCATCTTTCATGCCTAGTCCACCAATAGTTCCACATGCATTGCAAAGATACGTTTCTATTTCAAGTCATGTGCATGCCAAAGATGTTGGTGTAAATCACAAGCCTACACATTTGTCTTGGAAGTTATCATGAAGACTCTACATACATGAAGAACCATAGGAACATATGCTACTGGTTAATTACCACTTTATCTCATTTGTAAAAGTCAAAATGACTTGGAATCTTTTGTAATCACCTACCAAAGTGAGTCGTGGAAAAAGTAGCTTATTTGATTGAGAGAATATCTCCAAGCTTTTAGGACCTTGATCATAGGAAGCCAAAATTTGAATTTGAATTCAAATTTTTGCAGATATCCTATTAAATGTACTTGGAAAAGTCGCGGGTAGATCTCTTCATTGCCCGAGGCTTACTCTATTGAGTTTGAGTGTGTGTAAGGACTATACCATAGCCTATACCTCTCTACACCATTTGGCAATGCTATCCATTAATGGGATTGTACACATGTGTTAATCAATAGATACATTTACATCATTCATCTTTGTGTTCTCTACTAGTCTACTCAAAAGTCTGTCAACTTGTCAAGGGCATATCTCAGTCAATACTACTCCAAATTCAGTGATTCAAAGCTTGTTGGATTCAGCTTGAAGTCTACTAGATGCTATCAAAAATTAAAGACATTCCATTCAGCAGATTCAGAGAAATCGTCGTCGAGGTGCTCACTGGTCTATTTCTGCTACAGTCCTAAAAAGTCGGGGGTATAGCTAAGTTTGCTAAATTAATTTCTCTGAGTATAGTTTGTCATTTTACATCATTCCACTTGCAAATGG
Organism: Ceratopteris richardii; assembly: GCA_020310875.1. NCBI lineage: Eukaryota > Viridiplantae > Streptophyta > Polypodiopsida > Polypodiales > Pteridaceae > Ceratopteris > Ceratopteris richardii. Next base: position 120,242,782 of record CM035441.1, on the reverse strand, counting down.
TAGCTTACTAAGTTAATTGAATACCCCTAGAAGGAATTTTATCAATTGCTACTGTGCTGGTCACACTGAGCAAAACATTCAGCAGGTGTCAAGACCAAAATAGAAGTTTTTCTTGAGTTTGTGACTTCCAAAGTTATCTGTTTTGATTCAATCATTGCACACATCATTTCCAAAGGACATAGGCCATTTCTTGGTGTCATTGGAAAGCTAAGGAAGTCTACTAATCAAGTCTAAAGCAAGAAAGGGCTGGTACAAAGCAGGTTTAGCAGTACCTACTCAGTTTCCTGGATCATCCATCCATCTTTCCCAACACTGGTATCAGAGCAAATAAGGTAAAATGGGAGATGGTTTTCCTTCATTTATTGACAAATTGGACAGGAACAATTATCAAGCTTGGTCTCTAAGGATGAAGACCTACTTACAAGGAAGGAGTCTCTATGGATACATCTCAAGAGATGAGGAATTGCCCTCATTCAAAGCAAGAGGTTTGCCAACCAAGGAGGAACAAGAAAAACTCAACACATGGTGTGCAAGGGATGCATTGGCAAGGTCTTATTTACTCAACTCTATATCTGACTTTCTTTTACCTCATATCAGAAATTGTAAGACTTCCCAAGAGACTTGGGAAACCTTGTCATCATATTTTTCCTCCAATACAAGGGCTAGGAAAAATCAGTTGTGGATTGAATTCACAACACTAAGAAAGCAACCTAAGCAAGCTATTTCAGAATTTGTGACCAAGATCAAAGATGTTGCAGATCAGTTAGCAAGCATAGGAGAAGAGATTGAAGAAGAACAAATTGTAAGGCAGGTAATCAATGGAATCAAGGCTGATGACAAGTGGGAAAGCTTCACCACTGCAATGGATCTCTACATGGACATGCACACTCCAAACCTTACAACTCTCATGGGACAACTATTTACACATGAAGCAAAGCTTACCAAGAGTGGAGATACATCCAAAGGTAACAATTCTTCTGCCCTATACACTGATAAGAAATCCAAGGATAAAGGCAAGAGTAAAAAGGTGGAAGATGAAGGCTCTACCTCCCAAGCCAACTATGCAGGGAGAGGTAGATCTTCAAGAGGAAGGGGCAGAGGAGGTAAGCAAGGTAGGGGGAGACCCTATAACTCATCACCATGTGGTTTATCAAATCACACCACAGATGAGTGTTACAGGAATTACAAAAATAAGAGAGGAAGAGGCTACCAAAGAGGTGGATACTCACAGTCTAGAGGAAGGTTCAACCATCACCAAGGCCACAACAACAATTACAACAACAACTACAACAACAATTACAATGGTAACTACCAAGGAGGAGTCAAAAACAGAAAGGACTACAACAACTACACAGAGGAGCAGGATGAATCTCTCTTGATCATGAACATGACTTCAAAGTCAGGTACAAATGATGATCACTTATTTTATATTGATTCAGGGTGTTCAAATCATGTGGCTGGTAATGTTGCACTACTCTTTGATCTTGAGGAACCAAAAGGTAAACACCAAGTCCAAACATGTGATGATACAAAGCATTCTGTAGTTAAAGTTGTAAATGTGAAGACTTGTGATGGTAATCAAAATTTGTTAAGCAGGGTACTCTATGTACCAACCATTACAAAGAACTTAATGAGTGTTGGTCAGATTGTAGAGAAAGGGTTGCAGGTCAGATTCAATCAATATGGAGCATTTGTGGAGGACCCAAGACATGGATTCAAAAAGATAGCTAAAGGAGAAAAATCAGGTAGACTTTTCACTTTTGAGTTGGAAGATACAAAGAACATTGCATTATACAGTTATAAAGATCAAACACTTTCAGAGCTTGAGATTTGGCACAAGAGATTAGGACACATAGGAGAAAGGACCTTGAAGCAAATGTGCAGGGACTAATGTGTGCTGGGGATACTTAATGTATCCAAGCAACATATGATTTACAAGTGTGGTGGTTGTCAATTTGGTAAGTCTCACAGGTTACCCTTCTCCAAGAAAGGATATATGCATGAAGACTATCTAGAGCTTGTACACAAAGATGTATGGGGACCTAGCAAAGACCCCTCAGTTTCAGGTTCAAGGTACTATGTGTCTTTTATTGATGATTATAGCAGATGGACTGTATTATACTTTATGAAGCACAAGGATGAGGTATTTAATTGTTTTAAGAAATATCTTGCACTAGTTGAAAATCAGACAGGAAGGAATTTGAAGAGGCTAAGGTCAGATGGAGGAGGTGAGTACTTCTCCAATGAATTTGAGGACTTCTTGCAAGACAGAGGCATCAAAAGGGAAATAACCACAAGGTACTCTCCTGAACAGAATGGGGTAGCTGAAAGAAGAAATAGGTTAATTGTTGAGACAGCTAGATCTATGCTTAATGAGAAGAAATTACCTAACTATCTATGGGCAGAGAGTGTTTCTACTGCCACCTATCTCATAAACAGGTTACCATCAAAGTCACTTGATGGTATGACACCATATGAAGCATCGCATGGTAAGAGACCATCATTGGATCACTGTAAAATTTTTGGATGTGTAGCATATGTACACATTCCTTCACAGGTAAGAGGAAAGCTAGTTGAAAAATGTATTTTCATTGGATATGATTTAAATAAAAAAGGTTACAGGTTTTATAACCCTACCAATAAGGGATTTATGGTAAGCAGAGATGTGATCTTTGATGAGAATGATTCTTGGTATGAGAATGAATGCAGGAAGGTCAAACTACCCTATGATTTGGAAGAAGAATTTCCAAAACTTACAAAGGAGGAACCTACTCAGGATGGAGAGTCAAGTTCAGATGATGAAGATACAATCAACCTTGAAGAGTTCAAGGCATGGAAGTCCAAAGGCAAAATGAAGATGAAGAAGCTTGAGGACATACCAGAATCTTCAACTCAATCAATCAGAAGGTCTCAAAGAGAAAGCAAAAAACCTATCAGATATGGGTATGATACATCTCTTGTTACTAAATATTCAATTTATCTTGCAAAGGATTTGTCAAATGAAGAACCAGGTTCATATGAAGAAGCGATCACCAAATCAGAATGGAAAGAAGCTATGGATGAGGAGATTGAAGCACTCAAGGAGAGTGATACATGGGAGTTAGTACCCAAGAAGGGCTCCATGAAGGTAATAGGATCCATATGGATCTATAAATTGAAAAGAAATTCTGATGGCACAATTAACAGGTATAAGGCCAGATTGGTAGCCAAGGGTTTTGCACAAACCCAAGGCATTGACTATGAAGAGACATTTTCTCCTGTGGCCAAGATGCCAACAATCAGAGTGTTGGTTAGTGTGGCTGCATCAAAGAATTGGAACATGTACCAATTGGATGTCAAGAATGCTTTCTTGAATGGATGGATTTCAGAAGAGGTTTATATGTCACAACCTCCTGGCTATGAAGACCCTAAGAAGGTAACTTATGTTTGCAAATTAAAGAAGGCTTTATATGGATTGAAGCAGGCACCTAGGGCATGGAATTACAGGCTAACTACATACCTCCAAGACCAAGGTTTTGTCATGAGTAAGGCTGACACTTCTCTGTTCATTAAGAGAAGTAATTAAGAGGTAATCTATCTCTATGTCTATGTTGATGACATCATCATTACAGGTAATGATGTCAATGGAATCAAAAGCATCAAAAGCCAGATGATGAAGGAATTCAAGATCAATGATCTTGGATTATTGAAGTATTTTTTGGGACTTGAATTAGTTTACACTAATTCAGGAATATACATTACTTAGAAGAAGTATGTACAAGATATGTTGAAGAAATTTCAATTGCAGGATGCTAAAGCAGCAAGCACTCCAATGGAGGTGAATCTAAAGCTAAGTGCCCATGAAGGTGATGAAGTCCAAGACATTACAGGTTATCAAAGTATGGTAGGTAGCTTGAACTATGCTACTCTTACAAGAATTGATATTGCATATGGAGTTAGTGTGCTAAGTCAATTTATGCACAAGCCAAGGATACCTCACTTAGAGGCTGCCAAAAGAATCTTGAAGTAGCTCAAGGTTAGACAGAACCATGGTTTGTACTTTCCTTACACTTCAGATATTGATATAAAAGTTTATTCAGATGTAGATTGGGCAGGATGCAAGGATGATAGGAGAAGCACTTCAGGATACATTTCTTTTGCAGGTGACAAACCAATTTCATGGTCTGCAAAGAAGCAACCAACTGTTGCATTGTCTTCTACAGAAGCATAATATAGAGGGCTAGCTAATGCCACTCAAGAAGCAATTTGGATTAAGCTTTTGTACAGAGAATTGGGCTTATATACTAGGCCTCCAATTATCTTTGGAGATAATACAAGTTCTCTTCACCTTGCAGCTAATCCTATCTATCATGCCAGAACAAAACACATAGAAGTTCATTATCATTATGTGAGAGAGAAGTTGCTAAGCAAAGATATTCAGTTGACCTATGTGTCAACCAACATGCAATGTGCATATTTGCTGACTAAAGCTTTGGATGGGACCAAACTTTGCAGGTTCAAATCTATGATTGGATTGCAGGATATACTTGAAGAATGAGGATGAAGACTTAAGCCAAAATGTTTGGCTTGAGGGGGAGCTGTTGGTGTAAATCACAAGCCTACACATTTGGCTTGGAAGTTATCATGAAGACTCTACATACATGAAGAACCATAGGAACATATGTTAGTGGTTAATTACCACTTTATCTCATTTGTAAAAGTCAAAATGACTTGGAATCTTTTGTAATCACCTACCAAAGTGAGCCGTGGAAAAAGTAGCTTATTTGATTGAGAGAATATCTCCAAGCTTTTAGGACCTTGATCATAGGAAGCCAAAATTTGAATTTGAATTCAAATGTTTGCACATATCCTATAGAATGTACTTGGAAAAGTCGCGGGTAGATCTCTTCATTTCCCGAGGCTTACTCTATTGAGTTTGAGTGTGTGTAAGGACTATACCATAGCCTACACCTCTCTACACCATTTGGCAATGCTATCCATGCCAATGGGATTGTACACAAGTGTTAATCAATAGATACATTTACATCATTCATCTTTGTGTTCTCTGCTAGTCTACTCAAAAGTTTGTCAACTTGTCAAGGGCATATCTCAGTCAATGCTACTCCAAATTCAGTGATTCAAAGATTCTTGGATTCAGCTTGAAATCTACTACATGATATCAAAAATTGAAGACATTCCATTCAGAAGATTCAGAGAAATCATCATCGAGGTGCTCACTGGTCTATTTCTGCTACAGTCCTAAAAAGTCGGGGGTATAGCTAAGTTTGCTAAATTAATTTCTCTGAGTATAGTTTGTCATTTTACATCAATCCACTTGCAAATGGTAGCTTACTAAGTTAATTGAATACCCCTAGAAGGAATTTTATCAATTGCTACTGTGCTGGTCACACTGAGCAAAACATTCAGCAAGTATCAAGACCAAAATAGAAGGTTTTCTTGAGTTTGTGACTTCCAAAGTTATCTGTTTTGATTCAATCATTGCACACATCATTTCCAAAGGACATAGGCCATTTCTTGGTGTCATTGGAAAGCTAAGGAAGTCTACTAATCAAGTCTAAAGCAAGAAAGGGCTGGTACAAAGCAGGTTTAGCAGTACCTACTCAGTTTCCTGGATCATCCATCCATCTTTCCCAACAAAAGATGCATTGGACATAGGATTAAAGGATGCAATTACTCATGTTGAGGGATCCACAATTGAGGGGGAAGCATAAAAAACTAAGCCTTTCTCCTAGGCTTATGAACAAGGTGCGACCAAGGCATAGACCTGGGCATGCCTTGTCATTGAAGTCACCATTGGTGCTGTTGGCTGCAAGTGAGGGAGGACCTCAATGATCAAGGAAGATGGAGGTTCTCGATACTTCCTCGGAGGTCATCCATCCCAATACTGTTCCCCTCGGAGCTCGCTTAACTGTGGCAATCTCTTGCACTAAGCTACACTCTTGTGGTGCTTCAAGAAGCTGAAAGACTAAGGTTGACATTATCTTCAGCAAGTTTTGGGTCCTCAAAGCTTCATTCTTTGTTTTCAAAGCCTATTTTTGAAGATTTTTTGGGGTGTTTTTTGGAGCCATTTTGGAGTACATTCATGGATAGTTCTCTTCACAGAGGTCCAAGAACATCAAGAAGAGTTTTCTTTGTATTTCTTCAACAACAAATGTTCACATCTTGGGGATGTGTTGTCAACCACACTAGTTAATCTACAGGTTTCTTGAAAGGTTTTAGTTGTGGTGGGAGTAGCCATCGCAAGTTTATGCAGGTTTTTGAGTCTAAAGAAGAGAGTTGACAGTCAGCCTTTTAGTTCCATTTTACTGCATATATTGAGCACATACACACTAGGTATGCTTTTGTGGATACTGCTTATGTATGCCCATGTGGTCATTGATATTGAGGTTACATTTTTTCATAAAGCCTCTTATGTTTGATATAGAGGGTTGAGGTGAGGTTTTCTTAACTAGGAGACACCCAGATGTCAGGATCTCTTTGGTGATGCATGTGGAAGACTTATCCAGCCTCGCCATAGGAGATGTACGATAGTTGTTCATAGGTGCTCGATAAGCCTAGTTGGCTTCTTTCGGGTAACTGATTATACGCAGTGGAGTCAGTGATTCACTATGCACATAAACATGTCAGTAGTTACAATTTTATGAGATTTTGACACCGGTCATATGCTCATTTTGCAGAGAATACTCTAGCAAAATTTTTCCAAATTGTTGGTTTTGTCAACTATACAATGTTCAATTTACTTCTTGATACACTTATTGGTGTGAGCACATTTATTCTCACATAATCTTTTTGGTTGATCATTATTGTTCATTAATTCATTTTTCTAGGAAGATTGTTGAATTCTCTCCCAGAATTTGACACTTGGTCATCCTTCTTTGACCCTTAATGGGGTTTGGGCTCTTCTAGCTCCATTATCATTCTATTCAATTCTCTACCATCATGGCATCACAAATTAGCAATGTGGCAGGAGCAAGAACAAATAAAAGAATGGTCAATGGAATAAGAGTAGAATTAAATCAAGGAAGGGGGATATCGAATGCCATTATTGTCATAAGAAACAACACATGAAGAAAGACTGTTATGCATTAAAGAATGCTAACGGTAAAGGACATAATGTTGATGGGCATATTAAACAACTACTTGTGCCATCTACTTTGATAGTGAAGATTGAAGAAATTAATGTTGTTTCTGATGATGCTGATGTGTTGACACTTGATACTATTGTGCCAACTGAGGCTCTTATGGCTGATTCTCTTTCCCACATGTGGCTGCTAGATTCTGGTGCTTCTTTCCATGTGACACCACATAGAGAATGGTTCTCTAATTATGCAACAAAGTCTCTTGGTACAATGAAACCAGTGTGACATTGTGGGGATTGGAGATGTGGTTGTGCACTTCATTGATGGTTCAAAATTTACTATGCATAATGTGTTGGAGTTAGGCGTCTGCAGAATCACTTGAACAACACAAGGAACAAGAAGAAGCTTGGAGCTCAACACACAATACTGAATGTATTACCACTAGAATGTACAAAGATGAGTAACCCATTAGGGCTATAGGCGTATATACAAGTTGGGCAAAAAAACCTCTTAAAGAGGGAAAAGAGTGCCCCGGCGGTCCTAGTGTGTTCACACACATCACTACCTAAATATATCAACGAATCCCCCCTGGGAGTGATGTAGTGAACAGGGAGTTGGCACTCATGTATAAGGAAGTGCCAATCTATGTGGAAACAATCCACAAAAGCAAGTAAGCCTAAAGCTTTGCGAAAAGCTTCAAACTTCTCCCTTGGCAGAGCTTTTGTGAAAAGGTCTGCAATGTTCTCCTACATGTGCACGTATGCCAAGTTGATCTCTCCAGTAGAGAACCTCTCCCTAACAAAATGGTAATGCACCTCAATGTGCTTAGTGCGAGCATGGAACACAAGATTCCTCACAACTGCCAATGTGCTTTGACTGTCAATGAAGATGGTGGTGGTAGAAGACTGACCAACACCCAAATCGGCCATAAGGCATTTGAGCCACACACACTTAACAGTCACTATGAAAACTTCCCTATACTCAGTCTCACAACTGGAAGTGTCCACAGTAGGCTGCTTCTTGCTCAACCAAGATATGCATGAGCTACCAAGTATGAAGCAAAAACCACTAGTGGACACACGTGTCATAGCAATTAGTCGAGTTAGAGTCAGAAAAAGCATGCAAATATGGCGGTAGTGATCCCCCCCTTGGGATAAAACAACCCAAGTAGCCGAGTACCACTCAAGTAGCGAAAGATGCGCTTAACTGTCTCCCAATGCTTGACACCTTGGCAATGCATAAACCGACTCATCTGTGAGATAAAAAATTGAATATATGGCCGAGTATTGCATAAGTAAATCAAGCATCCAACAACATGCTGATAGAGAACAACATCAAATGAATCTCCAACATCATGAAGACTCAATCGTAAACTTATCTCCATAGGAGTGGCAGCTTCAAGGCTAAAACGCTCCAATAATGTGTCAATATATTTCATTTGACACAAAGCCATTGTACCATCAACGTGCATAAACTCAATGCCCAAATAATGATGCAAATGCACCAAATCAAAAATCTCAAATGGGGCATGTAAATCAGCCTTGAAATCAGCAATATGCTTCTCATGAGGACCAGTGAGTAGCATGTCATCAACATACACCACAATGATCAAAAGCACATCATTAGCACGCTTAACATATAAGGCACTTTCAGTTGGACTTTTCTCAAAACCATGTGCAATCAGATAGGCATTTATCTTTTCATACCAAGCACGTGGTGCTTGCGTTAAACCATATAATGCCTTCTTTAACTTGCACACCTGGTTTTCATGCCCTTTTTGCACAAAGCCATGGGGCTGAAAAACATACACTTCTTCATGTAACTCACGATTCAGAAACGATGTTTTAATATCCAACTGATGTACATTCCAACCATGATGAGCTGCAAGTGCACAGATGCTATGAACAATAGTCATTTGGCAAGTAGGAGCAAAGGTTTCATCAAAATCAATGCCTCTTTCCTATGCATAACCCTTTGCAACAAGCCTAACCTTATACCTGTCAACTGTTCCATCAGGTTTACACTTTAGCTTGTATACCCACTTACTGCCAATGGCCTTCTTGCCAGCAAATAAGTCACATAAAGACCAAGTGCCATTTTTCATGATAACATCATATTCAGATGTAGTGCAACCATCCAATGTTCATAATTTTGTGCGTCATCAAATGAAACAGGCTCAGTCTCATCATAGAGAGTAGAGGCAACCATAGCATAGCAATCTGATGCAAAAGAGGCACTATGAGAGCCTGAACGAGTATGGTATGATAGAGGTGCATCTAATTTGTTGTCATGCAAAGACCAACCATTTTGGCATAGTTTTTGCCTCCTCAATATCAGCTCTCTCATCAGCAAGTGCATCATGTAAATCTGCATCAGAAATAGAATGATCTGCATCATCACATGAAACCTATAAAGGATGAGAAGTTGCCTCATTAGGACCAGCACTAGACTATCCACCTATAAAAAGAGGTAGCAAAGTATCATACATGTCTTTGGAGCTAACAGATGTCTCCTTTGTACATGAAAGTAAAGGCTAAATTTCAAACCAAAATGCATTTAGTATGTGGATGATACGGATGATAGCATTTGCTTTCAGAATTGTACCCAACAAAAATATATTTTATTCCTTTATCGTCCAATTTCTTGCGAAGTTGTTCAGGCACTAATGCATATGCCAAACAACCAAAAACACGCAGATGAGTACCAGATGGCTTGCAACCATGCTAAGCCTCATATGGAGTGATAAACTGCAGTGCTTTAGTGCGACACCTGTTAAGTACATATGCTGCACACATGACAGCCTCAAGCCAGAAACTATGTGATAAAGCTTGACTCTTGACCATAGACCTCACCATCTCCATGAGTGACCTATTCTTTCATTCAACAACTCCATTCTATTGAGGTGTATACAACATTGTACATTGATGTTTTATCCCACGTTCAGCCAGAAATGCATTAAATTCAGAAGACATATATTCCCCCTATCGATCAGAATGGAGGGTGCCCATTTTACATGCTGACAAATTCTCAGCCAAAACCAAAAACTGTTTGAAGCACATAAACACTTCGGACTAAAAGAAGGTGTCTGCATAGGACCATAGACATCACTATGTACAAGCTGCAATTTTTTAGTAGCCTGAACTGAACCATCTTTTGGAAAGGAGGAATGTTGCATTTTGCCCAAAATACAGCCTTCTTAAACATGTTTTCTGGGTGCCTCAAGTTTGGGCAAAGAGGACACCATTTCAGATTTCTGCAAGCGTAGCAAAGTAGCAAAATTCAGATGACCAAAGCATGCATGCCAAAGCTTTGCATTTGACATAACTTGAGAATCATGTACTGCACATGCTGAATCATTCATAGATTTTTCATAATCTATGAGCTTATACAGCCTACAAGATAAAATGCCAGAAGCAATAATCACATCACCATTTGACAGATCATGAACTGTACATTTGTCATCAACAAACTTCACAACCAAACCAATCTTGGCGAAGGCCGAAACTGATAACAGATTCTTCTTGATCCCTCGCACAAATAAAGCATCTAACAATGTAAAAGAACTACCATCAGTAGTAGTCAGAATGATCTTACCAACTCCCATAATAGGATAAGAGGAGTTGTTGGCGCATGTAACAGTATTCCCTGTAGGGGCAGGCTCAACTGAAGAGAAGAAACTGCATTGTGAGGTAATATGTTTGGTCGCCCCACTATACTGCAGACATGCAGTGCTCATGAGAAGATGGGTCAAAACTGCAAATAGTAGTAAATGCCCATTCTTCTTGCACAAGATTAGCATACTCTATTTTCGGTGTAGAGGCCTCTGCAACAACCATTCAGACCTCTTTCTTTTTTGCCTCTTTAGAGCCAGTTATGGACAACTCTTAATGACATGATCATTTGCTTTGCAGTATTTGCAAAACAATTTCTCTTTTTCTGATTTCTTCTCATCTTTGTCTTCCTTCTTCAAATGTGGAGAATTAGCAAATTTTTGCTTACTAGTAGAAGAGCTCCATTTTCCTTTGCCCTTTTGACTTGCCAAGAAATCTCGATCTACAACATGCATAATAGACATGTTCTGCTTGGACTGATCTTTGTACAACAGAACATAAACTAACTCTTCAAATGTTAAGGCATTTGGATTGCCTTTCATCATCAAATGAAGAGTAGAAGCAAAACTCTGATATGAGTTGGGAAGACCATTCAGAACAGTCTGCACAAAATGAACTGTCAGGAAGCACTTCATTAGCAAAAATCAATTGTTCCTTCAAATCCTTGATCTTTGTCAGAAAATTGTCCATAGAATCACCTTCATTCATGTGCTCACTGTTCAATAGTTTTCGGAGGTAAGCAACACAAACCTCATTCCTAGCTTGGTACAATGTGGTAAGTGTATCCCAAACATCCTTAGCTATTCTGCAAGAGCAAATGTGAGGCATAATGGCACATTTGACACATAAGGCTATCAATGCATGTGCCTGAGCATCTCTGCCATCCCAACAAATTTGCTCTGCAGTAGGTGCAATAGAAACCGCAACACGAATAGGAATCTGAAGAATATCAGCATCTTCAACACCATTTGCATCAGTTTCAATACCTATATTTGCAGGTGTAATAGGATATTTTTCAACACCCTGCACAATGTTCCATGGTCCTTTTGCAACCAATACATGTTGCATCATATAAGCCCACAATGGGTAATTGGTACCATCCAACTTATCCTCAACAGCCAACATACGAAATACATCATTGCTTTCAGCCATGGCCACTGACTAAAATACGCTAATGTAGAAAAAATGATTGTATCTGAAAAAGTTGAATAGAACTTCCATGACGAGTTTTGCTAAACCTGTAGCAGACTTTGAGACTCATATAGTGACGAACCAAAACTTATATATATCTTTGGCAGAAAAAGATAAAATAGCCTGCACAAGCACTACGATAGTGCATTCTGAGGTGGAAACGAGCTCAGATCACGATTTCGGCACGACAAAGCGAAGAAGTTTTGATCTATGAAACACCCTAAGTATGCTCACCAGATTCGGTACAATTCTGAGACTACGACCGGAAGGGTGTCGACATTGCCCTAGATGAAGCGGCAACCTGCCTTGATACCAATTGTTGGAGTTAGACATCTGCGGAATCACTCGAATAGCAAAAGGAAGAAGAAGAAGCTTGGAGCTCAACACACAATACTGAATGTATTACCACTAGAATGTAAAAAGATGAGTAACCCATTAGGGCCATAGGTTTATATACAAGCCAGGGGAAAAAAACCTCCTAAAGAGGGAAAAAAGTGCCCCGGCAGTCCTAGTGTGTTCACACACATCACTACCTAAATATATCAACATAATGTATTCCATGTACCTCAGTTATCATGCAGTTTGATGTCAGTTGGTCAATTTGATAACTTTGGTTACAAGGTGGTCTGCTATGCTCAATCCTTTCAGATATCAAAGGGAAATATGGTTATTGCAACAGGAAGCAAAGTTGGATCACTTTATCCTTTACTTATATCACAGAAAGAATTATTAGCCATTACTAAAGAGCCCATGGCTTGTATTTGGCATGGCCGTTTGGGCCATATATCACATAGTGGAATGGAAAATCTTTCTCGTTCTGGCCACTTATCTATGTTATCTTTCTTTGATTTTTCATTTTGTGAGAATTGTCAATATGGAAAGAAAACTAGAAATATGCACAAAATGCACACTGCCTCTTCAATTCAGCCTTTAGATCTCATTCATACAGATGTGTGTGGTCCTACGCCCACAAGGTCATTAGGGGGTTCTCTTTATTTTGTCACTTTCATAGATAATGCTACTAGAAAGGTCTGGGTATATCCTATCAAAACAGGTATTCCCTACTTTCAAAAAATGGCTTGCTTCAGTTGAGACTAAAAAAGGAACTAAGCTTAAGGCTTTACATTCAGATAATGGGGGTGAGTATGCCTCACATGAATTCAACCTTTTCTGTCAGTCTAGAGGAATTCGTAGAGAGTTTACAACTCCTTATACCCCAGTGCATAATGGTGTAGCTGAAACAATGAATATAGTTATTCAAGATATATTAGTTTCTATGCTGCATCATGCAAACCTTTCACAAGGCTTTTGGGTAGAAGCAGTATTGAATTTAGTTCACATGATTAACCTTTCACATAGTATTGCCAAAGGTCTGAAAGTGGCACAAGAGTTATGGACAGGGAAGCCACCATATTATGACCATCTTCGAGTTTTTGTGTGTGAAGCATATGTTCATATACCTAAGAATCTTAGACAAAAGTTGGACCATAAGTCAAAGAAATGGCTTTTTTCTTGGATATGGTCAAGAAGGAAAATTTGGATATCGCTTATGGGATCCTGAAACACGATAAGTAATCAGAAGTAGTGATGCCATTTTCCATGAGTCTTAAATGCATAAACAACCCATTAAGGAGGTTGAAGTGAGAAGAGTGGTGTTTGAGGATACTAGTCCTCCAGTTAGCATGCATAAAAATGTTGCACATAGGGATGTGCAATAGAATGTCTGATCAGATCAGTCTGCAAATGTTCCTATTCAGCAACCATTGAGATGCTCTACACGTGTCTCACATCCACCTGATAGATATGTTCCATGTTTGGATTTTGTTATGCTAACACATGCTGGTGAGCCTTCTTGCTACAAAGAGGCTATGCAGACAATAGATCATGTCAAGTAGGAGCATGCCATGAAGAGTGAATTGGATTCTATTCATAAGAATGGTACTTGGGATTTAGTCCACAAGGTCATTAGGGGGTTCTCTTTATTTTGTCACTTTCATAGATGATGCTACTAGAAAGGTCTGGGTATATCCTATCAAAACAGGTATTCCCTACTTTCAAAAAATGGCTTGCTTCAGTGAACACTGAAAAAGGAACTAAGCTTAATGATTTACATTCAGATAATGGGGGTGAGTATACCTCACATGAATTCAACCTTTTCTGTCAGTCTAGAGGAATTCGTAGAGAGTTTACAACTCCTTATACCCCAGTGCATAATGGTGTAGCTGAAAGGATGAGTACAACAATTCAGGATAGATTAGTTTCTATGCTGCATCATGCAAATCTTTCACAAGGCTTTTAGGTAGAAGTAGTATTGACTGTAGTTCACATGATTAACCTTTGCCAAAGGTCTGAAAGTGGCACAAGAGTTATGGACAGGGAAGCCACCATATTATGACCATCTTTGAGTTTTGTGTGTGAAGCATATGTTCATATACCTAAGAATCTTAGATAAAAGTTGGACCATAAGTCAAAGAAATGGCTTTTTTTTTTCTTGGATATGGTCGAGAAGGAAAATTTGGATATCGCTTATGGGATCCTAAAACACGATAAGTAATAAGAAGTAGTGATGTCATTTTCCATGAGTCTAAAATGCATAAACAACCCATTAAGGAGGTTGAAGTGAGAAGAGTGGTGTTTGAGGATACTAGTCCTCCAGTTAGCATGCATAAAAATGTTGCACATAGGGATATGCAAGAGAATGTCCAATCAGATCAGTATGCAAATGTTCCCATTCAGTAACCATTGAGATGCTCTACACGTGTCTCACATCCACCTGATAGATATGTTCCAGGTTTGGATTTTGTTATGCTAAAAGATGCTGGTGAGCCTTCTTGCTACAAAGAGGCTATGCAGACAATAGATCATGTCAAGTGGGAGCGTGCCATGAAGAGTGACTTGGATTCTATTCATAAGAATGGTACTTGAGATTTAGTACCTTTGTCAAAGGGCAAGAAAGCTTTACCATGTAAATGGGTATATAAGCTAAAATTTACATCAGATAGTGCTTCTCCAAAGTATAAATCATGACTTGTTGCAAACGTTTTTAAGCAACAACATGGTGTTGATTTCGAGGAAATCTTCTCTCCAGTGGTCAAGATGATTACCCTATGCATGTTTCTTGGATTCGTTCAATGGAGGACTTAGAGCTCATCCAAATGGATGTGAAAACTGCTTTCTTACTTGGAGATCTTATACTTCAGATCAATATGGAACAACCAGGGGTTTATGTAGTTCTTGGCAAAGAAATTCTAGTTTGTAAGCTTAAGAAGAGCTTATATGGGCTTAAATAGTACCCTAGACAATGGTACCAAAAGTTTGATTCTTTTATGAATTCTCAAGGCTATTCTCGAAGCAATGAGGATCACTGTCTCTACACAAAGAGATGCTCAGAAAGCAGCTTGATATGCTTGATACTTTATGTCGATGATATGTTGATTGTTGGGAAGTCCTCTTATGACTTGTCAGTCTCAAAAAGAAGTTGAGTCAGACATATGATATGAAGGATTTGGGGGATGGCAAACATATTCTTGGCATGTGCATTAATCGTAATAGGGGTAAAAGATGCATATATTTGTCTCAAAGTGAGGACATATCCAAAGTACTTAACAAGTTCAATATGCAGGGTGGAAAGGCATTGAGTACACCTTTTCCCACATATGTGAAACTAATCAAGGATGATTGTGCCAATCAGATGAGGAAAAGGAATTCATGACCAAAATTCTTTATCAGTGTGCTATTGGTAGTCTCATGTATGCTATGGTAGCTACGAGACTAGACAATGGATTTGCAATGGGAGTTATGAACAAATATATGTCTAATCCTAGCAAGAAACATTGGGAAGCAGTCAAGATGATTTTGAGATATCTAAGTGGCATGAAGGACATATGTCTATGCTTAGGTAGAGGGAAAGCATCCATTATTGGTTATACAAATTCTAACTATGTTGGTTGTGTAGACAATCGTAAGTCTACATTAGGGCACATTTTTTTATTTTTCTAGAGGTGATATCTCTTGGAGATCTTGTCTTCAAGAATGTACAGCTATTTCCACCACATTCCTGTAAAGTCTTGGCCAAGGTAGGTACCTAAAGCATCAGTAAGAAGGGAATCTAAGGACAAGAAGTCAAAAGCTCTTATCACTACAAATTGGTGAACAATTAACCAATTGAACTTGAATCTATGAAAAAAGACGGTATCTAAGTCTGTGGAAGGTAAAACATAATGTTTGCCTATCCTTAAAGGGATTTTTGGTACAAATTCAGAAAGCATGAGCGGATGCTTAGACTTATGCAGTAGAGAGATTCCTATAAAGTCGTGGCTAGAGTAGGTACCTAAAGCATCAGTAAGAAAGGAATCTAAAGACAAGAAGTCAATAGCTCTTGTCACTATAAATTGTTCAAGAATAAACCAATTGAACTTGAATTTGTGAAAATTCAAGTACTTGGAATTCTGATTGGTTTTCATTTGAAAACCCTCGTAAAGAACAACGGATATTCTATCAAGAGGTTTTCAAGTTTCCAAGGCAAAGCACGTGATTATAAATGATAATGTGAAGGAATCAAAAGCTACAATATCAAGTTAGAGGTAATGCCTAAAACTTCGAAATTCTTTTAAAGAGTTGAAGCGAAAAGGTACTCTATCAAGATATGTTTAGACTTTAGGATAAGTATCACCCAAACATTCATGTGAATATAAAATAGGGTGGTATGGGACACCAAATTTACTCAGATTGATGTAGGAAAGATGGTATGGGACATCGGACCGTTATCTAGTTCCAATCGGCTAGCCCTGGACTTTTGTGAAAGGAATTAGATACCATATTTGAGTCAAATCCAAAAGATTTGGAAAGCAAAAAGAAAGAACTAAAACTCAGCTCAACCAATTCAAACTTTTAAGATACGTAAACTTGCTATGATTCAAAGTCTAGATGACTCGGGATGTTAACTTCTCAAAGATTTGTTTCAACAGGGTATTGAAGCATTTTTACTATGTTTAAGAGAAATAAGTTGGATTCTCAAAAAGATTCAGAGCAAATCTAGAACATCATCCAACCACAAGATACTAGTGTGGTATCCAACATTAGTGTGTCGACCCATTGAGGTTCTGTTGATGCATTTTTACTCAAATAATACTTCACTTGAGACTAAGTTCATGCCTATATTCAATCTTTATGATTGTTTACTAGGAATGCAATTCTTGAGCATTGCTTTGAGTCAAAGGATTGAATTTACCAAGTTACACTAGGAACTTGATGCTTGACTTGGTCAGTCTGTTCCTTAGTTGAAAGGATCTTTTTTCTTTAGAAATGTAGCAAATATTTCTAATCAATAACACTTAATCTTGAATTGTTTCATAATTCAAATAATAACAAGTCTTTATTTGAAAAAGAAGATCTTCAAAGTTAGGAACTTCATATCTTTTGATTCCTTGATCTTGAAGTATCTTGAGATCATTATATTATCCTCCTTGAATTTAAACTTCTCCGTTGAGTTTTAATTCCCTGAGGATCAAATCTAACTTCAAGATACATTCTAGGACTAAAAGATAATTATCATCCTAGATAGATCTTATGTACAAGAACCTTTTCAATCAAAAGATGATAAGCCCAAGATTGACTTATTCGTTTGGGTTTGCTTCAAGTTACTAACATAACTCATGATTTTCTAGAGTCCAGTGTACTCTAAAATAGAGAAGTTAGGAATTGCTCATCAGATTGACAATTCCCAAGAACTTTTAGCACAAGTCTTTGAGAAAAGTGTCCTAAGTTGGACAATTTTTATTTTTGAATTTGAATTGGTCAACTTATAGTATGGTTGAATCAAAGAAAATGGTAAACTTTCTCCTATAGTTTACATAGGATTTTTAAACTCATTAGGACAAAGTAGTCCTCTAATCGAGTGAAAAAAATCAAATAAATATTGGAAAGGAGTAAACCATTGCACAAACATCCAAGTTAGATGTTTGGGACAACCAAACTTCAAGTTCTCCAAATAAAATTCAAGTGAATCAAGAGTTCTCAAAGTCTTGCGAGGGATAAGAATCTCGCCTTCATTACTAAGTTCATGCACCAGTCATGTCCAGAAATGGCTAGTAATTTGAATCCACCCAGTTCACATGTTTGTGCCTAGATCGCACCTAGTAAAAACTCTAAATTGGCCAAGGATGTTTTTAGATCTACCCTTATTATTCGTTCCCTACTTTGTACTTTGACTAGTTTATCAAAGTGCAAAGCGAGACATTGTTTTGAATCATTTGGGCAAGGATGCCACCACAGAGATGAGACATCTTCTTCCCATTTTAGAACATGACCATGTTCTTCTGGTTTTAGAACATGAGGCTCGGGGGTTGCCTACAATAGTTATATAGCTCTATTTTTGAGGACAAGAATATATCTCCAAGGGGGAAAAATGTAATAAAGTAAGTCTATGATCGAAAGGTCTGGCCGGTTCAGACAAATCTGAAATCGAAACACTGTTTGGTCACTTGTGTGTATGACCAAAGATCTCGGGTCTAGATTTACTAGGAGGTCATGTGCTCTTGTGAACGTGATCCACTTAGCTTAGTGGTTAAGTCTCAAGGATGTGAAGGAGGAGGTCTTGGGGTTCAATCCCCATGGGGTAGATGGCGAGAGTATTTTGTCCAAAGAGATCTACAACCTTCTAGAAGCATCCACTTGAGTAACTCGAGTTAACTGGGACATTTGGCGCACATGTAGTTACATGGCCGACACATGGATGGTAAGTATCCACCTACCCAAGAGGCAGTCTGTAGCTCAGTGATGAGTAGCACCTCCTTTAATGTCAATCCGGGAAGACGTGAGGATGGTATGAAGACCTCGAGCAAGTGGCGGCACCAGTGCGTGAGTGAGAAGCATACAAGCATGCACACACATACACACACGCGCGCACACACGGCAAGACAAAGAGAGAGAATCAATGGAGTGCTTTAGATTACTTTCACAAGCTCTTACAAGTTCGTTTCAATTACAATCTAACCTCAAAAATGAGCTCTCTAGCTCTTTTTATAGTTTTTGACTAGCTTTTGGCCCTGTCCAGACCTAGTGTCCGGCCTAGTTAAAAATTAGGTTCCAGGGCTTATTTGAGGGCTCAAACGAAGTCTATAAATTATGAAATTTGGTACGATGGTACTTCTAATACTCCTCAAGCTCGAGGACTCCTCGGCTTGCACAAAATGGAGTCTAATCTATCAAAAACGGGATTTACAATGTTTGTGTAGTGATTAAAATCACTTGGGTTGTACATAATCTATGGGAAAAAATGATCTGGCCTTGTTGCCGTATTGTGCATGACTCCTTTGTTGCTTTGTATGCCAACACTCCCCCCTTCCTAGCGTCTGTCGCCCCTGACAGACCTTTGTTCGCGCGGGTGGTCGATGTAATATTGGATGACATTGGTGGCCAGTTCATGTTCTCCTATCCTTAAGCCTCTGGCTAGATCGGCTTCCAATGCCTCCCAATTTATTGCACCGGGGGTTTCTGGTTGCGGGGTGGTGTAGTACTCTGAATACATTGCTTGTTCACAAGCAAACAGTTGAAGTAGATGTGTCGGCTTTGGTGCGAAAATCTCCGAGTGGTACTCCCAGAAACCTGATCTGAACATTTCTTCGAAGGTCTGTTTGTAGCAGGCGGGGAGGTATTTGATGCGTGCATGCCAAGCGTAAGCCACACGGATACTGGGGGTGGTGCTCATGTCATACACCAAGTCGTAATTTCCATTGCTAAACCCCGGAAGACGTACCTGTGGTGCGGCTGCATTTCTAAAGGTCTTCAGCACTACTTGCATCATATCTAAGATTTTAAGCATCATTTGCGCTGCTACATCTTGCATGGGCTTCAAGCGCGGCATCCAGTGGCGAATGGTCCCCATCATATATGCTACCGATGGTGGTCCTTGTGGTGGCGCGATGTACGGGTAGTTCAGCCATTCCTTGCATTGCGCATTGTTCTGTACCTTGATATTAAATGCCTTCCACGACCTGCGGCGGGGGACTGGACCGTAGCATGGGTTGTACAGGAGGTGCAACGGCGCGTTGTTCCATGTGCGTAGCATTTCTGGATAAGTCTCTAAAAGTTTCTGCCGCCATATTGGTTGACGAATCTTGCCTTTTCGCACCTCTGGAGGAAGGTCTTCAGGTTGAAATTGGGTCGCAAAAGTAGGAATCTGACCCGTGACTCTTTGTATTTCTGCATTATAATCAGCCAAGATAATATAATATGGCCTGTACTGGAGTTCCGATGAGAGGATCAGGCGTCTCGATGACAAGTTCTTGAAGTAATCTGATTGTAAAACAGTCTCCTCTATGACCCTCATAGCCTGATTTTGCACTACGGTGCGCTCTTCATGCGAGGTCCCTATTTCCTCCACTTGTCGTAACCATGGCGGCCGTGGTGCCTCAAACGTGTCCTGCGCTTCTTTTGTTTGTTGGCCTCCTGGGAATGGTTGCGGATCATATTCTTCATCAAACGTTTGTTCCACAGGAATTTGCACAACTTCTTCGTCCGTGGGAGCCTCCGGAGGGGAAGATGGCCTCTCATATTGTAGTAGGCGTGTCTGCAATTCAGTTACCTGTTGCTGGAGATCTTTTATGGCCTCTGCGTCGGAGGGAAGCGAAGCTGCAGAGTGGGTGGTTGGAGGGGCAGCTGTTGGGCCTTGTTGGTGTTCCTGCTTCAGTTGTCCTAGCTCCTCCGATAGCTTATCATGTGCTTCGAGTAGCATGGCATAATCTTCCAATATAATCTTGATATTATCGGGGGTCACTGCTTGAAACTTGGATGGGCTGATGGGTGCCCCCGGTGTGCTCTCAATAGCTGCCTCCAGGTTCTCTTGATTTTGTATTTGCAGACGTCTGTTCTCTTCCTGAGCAGCCGCAAGATGGCGTTTAAGTAGCGCCATTTCGCTGAAGTTTTGAGTTGCGTTCCAGTTGTGTCCGTAGGTGACTTTCTACCACCTGCACTGCTTCCTGATCTACGTTCTGTAGCTGTACTTCCAATATATTATGGGCGTCTTGGAGGGTTTGGAACTGTGTGTGGAGGCGAGCATTCTCCTCTTCTAGTACCACAAGGCGGAGCTGTAGTGTCGCTGAGTGCTCTTGCAGGCGTGCGTTTTGTTGCTGGAGCTGAATGTAATCTGTTCTTAAATTTGATATACAAGCCAACATGGTGTCCAATGCATTACCTATAGATGAGTGGGGGGTGTTTACTGTGGAAGATGCATGGGAAGGAAATTGGGGAAGGGAGACAGTGAATGATGTGTCTACGAAAGTTGTGTGTGTGGGTGAAATTGGTGGAGGGGGAATGGGAGGAGGTGAAACCGTGGGTGGAGGTGCCGTGGGTGGTGAAATGTCCATACCTTCAGGAGTGGGTGTTAGTGTGGGGCCTGCCATATACATTGGTATGGTAGGTGGTGTGTGTGTGGAAGTGGTGAATAGATGTGACGTGGGGTGGGGAGCTGAAAAGACAGGGAATGGTTGAGGGCCTGGTTGAAAAGCCCTAGCAAAGATGTCCTGGAGGGATTGTAGAAATGGAGAGAGGGATATCGGGGGTTGGGGTCGTAAATTTGAGGAGGGCTGAAAGGGTTGCATGGTAGCAGGGAAGCCCATGAATGTGGATCTAGGGTCAGGATGACCCGTGGCTGAGGGCGTTGGGGATGGTTGCCCTAGGGCAGGGTCTAGGAGGGGTTCGGCGGATTGTGTAGTGTTGGGGTTGTCTTCGAAGATAGGATTATCAGTGGTAGAGAATAGGGTGGCACTGGAGATCGGAGTACGGAAGATGAAGGTGGGGTCGGTGGGTTGAGTAGTCGATGTGGTTTCTACTGTTTCTCTTCTAGGAGGTGATGGTGGGGGAGTAGGTGGTAGTGGTTCGGTGGACTCCTCATGGGTGGCTGGGTGCTGTTGGCTAGCTGTCTGGGAGGTTGTTCTGATAGTTTCAGGTGTAGTAGTCGGCTCTTCTGCAACTGTAACGGGAATTTGTATATTTTTACCTGAGCGAGGTCGTGTCTGGAACCTTCGTGGGTCATATTGAACTGAAGGCCTCTGAATGGCAGTGCGCACAGCTTCTACAACTCCATATGTTTCTGCCATCAATAAGAGACCTTCCCTGTACTCTGAGTCAACTCCCGCTTCTTCCAACAACTGAGTCATAAGTACTCTGCTGCTCTGTTCAGTGAGTAATTGCTGCGATCGTACTCTTTCCATAATCTGATACAGCCTTCGGAGTTCGGCTGTATATGCTGGGGCTTCAGTGGTCTCTTCTTCATACGCTTCTTCTTCTTCCGGATGTCCGTGTTGTTGACTTTCCTGAGTGTCACTCCAATGGACATGTCTACCGTCTGTAGACTTTCTTCTTCTTCGTGAGGATGTGCCCTGCTCCTCTGCCTCTGAATAAAACTCTACATCAGAGAATTGTGTGCTTTGTAGGAATGCTTCGAAATCCTGGGGGTCCAGTCCTTCCGCCTCTCCAGTGGCAGCAAACTCGAATTCAGGTGTAACCGGAGGAGCCGATGGGGTGGGTTGTGTCGTAGTGTCAGATTCCGACCTGGGTATCCTAATGGTAAAAGGAGGTACAATGCCCTCTCTTAATGGTGATGCCTCAGGAGTAGTCAGGACTTCCCTTGCCTGGACACACGGAATCGCGCCCCTCATGCGCTTGGACTGATGTGTGGATGTCTTGAGCCTTTTAAACATTTGTAATTGTGCCCAAGTTAAGGCACGCTCAATGGGGACATCATATGCCAAGCATCGGTAAATGATGCGTGTGAGTGCACAGCATCCGTTCACCACTAATTTCCTAGAAGCCCGTTTGTTCGCTTCATACAACTGATCTATAATCCACACTGGTAGCTTAATAGGTAGCGCACCTGCCTCCGCCAAGTAGAGAGCAAACCAGATCTTCTTGTGTGGTTGCGTGAATCGGTCTTGACCGGGGAAGGCGAAATGTTGCATGCACATGCGGAGAGGGATGGACACATTTGGGGTGAGGGCTGCCATGTCTTTCAGCTTCACTACTTTCCTGTCCTTCATGTTGTTGGGAACGAGAGCATCCTTTTCTGAGGGTACATGCGTGCCATGCATATTTAAAGCGTCGCTTACCAACTCCACAGTAAGTTCAAACCTCTTCAACTCGTTGTTGCCCAGCAATGAGGGGAGAACAAATGATCCGGGTTGGTCCTTATCTTCATTAGCTTGTAATGTGGAGACCAAATAGTAACATCGGAGGAGATCGGGTTTAGGTAGTGGGGCTTCAAAATATTCCGCCAATCCTGCTCGTTGCCATATGATCTGTAGATCTTCTGTGTTTTGTAAAGTCTCGAACTCCTTGGAGAAAAATTGGAATCGCACCCATGATCTGTCATACTCGCATTTAGACTCCCAGATATACTTGGCCTCACCTAATGGACCGGGCATGCCATTGAACCAATGAGAATTCGCATGAACTCTTTTCGTGATTCCTGTAGGTGGATCTGGCACCGGGAGTTGCTGGAGGTGTTGCATCTCCACTGGTCGTTCAGTCGGGGGCACATCCACGGGTAGGCTATCCACATCAATTCCTGCAGTAAGTATCCCTACTTGTGAGCCCGAACCTGTCACTTCTGCCATTTTTCTTCTTGCTTTCTGATTCTGTGAGAATATAGAATCATGTGTTAACATCGTAATGGACAAAATAAATCCGTTGTTGTCCCCGTTACAACATTAACATGAGGTAGATGGTGAGTTAGTGGTTAGTAAGTGCACGAAGACAGTGAGTGTAGTTAACGTTTGTGTATTCCTAGGAGACTAATGCCGTTAGTAAGTGGGGTGAATTTACAAATCGGGGTCGGGGGGTTTATTACAGATCTTAGACTGCCAAATGCAGTGGATGGGCTTTGCTTTCGGTTTCGTAGAGACTCCAGAGAGTTGTGTCGGTGTCGCTGTTTGGGAGTGGGGCCTTTTAGGGACCCACTTATAAGTGATTACATGCATGCTCATGGGTCTTGGTGTGTTCCTAAGTGTTGAGCACGAGGGAATACTGGTTGTACTCGTAGATGGGTTATGCTGCATAGGTTGTGGCCTTGGTGTAACTACTTGTGCCCTCAAGCAAGCCTTAGGCACCCAAATTTGTCTAGATTGTGGGCTTGCCTTCATCGACTTCTTGGGCACCCAAATAGATTTTACTTTAGCAGAAGAATTTCTGACAGACTTCTTATTAGCGTCGTGTTGTTGGTTACTAATAAGAGGCTTTGCCCGTGTAGTTGACGGTGGTGCGCCCGGTCGTTCGCCTTTCCGCACCCACACCTGGTTTATTTTCTGGGACATTCTGCTGCGCAGGTATTTTTGATCTCGGACATAGGTAGTACTCTGCTTCTTCTGCTTGTGATCCGCCTTTGGTTGCTGCCTCCTTCTGGCCTTTGGAAAAGAAGGGAGTTCCGTTGCATCCCTGACTCCTTTTTTGCAAATATCATTCCTCTGCAACACAGGGTTTTGAACAAGAACAGCATGGTCATCTTCATGTGTACCCCTGGAAGGACCAGGAGTCTGTGCCTTTCCTAGCTCCTTGAGTGCTCCATTGTCTAATTCTACTGTGACTCGACTATGATTGAGCCAAACCTCGAGAAGTCCACTTCTTAGGTTTAGATTGACTGCTTGGTCATAGATCCAATCCTGACCCAAGACGAGAGGTTCAGTGAGATCCTCATCTTGACACACTAGTACTTTAACGGTCATTGCCTCATCGTGAATGTAGAGGGGAAGTTCCACCTCGCCCATGCAAGGGGTTTCCACTCCTCCCAATCCTATAAGATATGCTTCCACAGGATTGACAGTCAATTGTAATTCTTGGCAGTAAGACAATTTAACAGCACTAGTGGCTGCACCTGAGTCAATCAAGGCTCTTACGGTCCTTGCACTCTTTCCGTGTCCTATATCTAAGGTTACGAAAGGACGTCTATCAATTATCCTATGCGAGCTTGTTCCTGCGACTTCACACATGGCCATAGGAAATCCATGGTCTGCATAGTCATTCGCTCCAGGCTGATCTCTACCTTGCCTTCGTAATTTCATCCTTCTGATGCGTTCTAAAGCTTCAGCTTGAGCCTCTTCTCGAACTCGCTTTTCTTCCTCTTTGCGTTTCTTAGCAGTGTTGAGTCGACTGAGCATTTCCTCCGTGAGGGGTTCCTGATACAACTTGACTCTGCAACCGCTAATATAATTTGGGAGAACATCACCCTCTAATGTGGCCAATTGTACTGCTCCGCTCGTGGAGATCCTATTGATGATCATAGGTCCGTAGCCTCTCTTTTCTAGCTTCCTCGCGTGTTGTTTTAGTGTATAGACTAAAACTAGATCTCCTGCTTTCAAGCCTTTATCCTTCACGTGGGCATCAAAGTATGCCTTCTGTCTCTTCTTGGCTGCGTATATCCCTGCAGCGGCTCTCAGTCTCGTTTCCCCTAATCGTTCAAGGTCAAAGATCCTAGAGGAGAGCTCATGACCTGTCCATTCGTGCTCTTGTGCTACTCTCAATGTAGGGATCAGGAAGTCCAAGGGTAACACAACGTTTTGGCCAAATACCATCTGAAAGGGGGTGGCTTGGAGTACCGTTTTGTAGGCAACTCGGTATGCCCAAACAACATGGTGTAGCTGTTTGTCCCAGTCAGAGCGTTTAGTGTTCACTAATTTTGTCAGCACATTGCACAAAATCTTATTAGTGCTCTCAGCTTGACCATTAGCTTGAGGGTGATAAGGGGCAGACTTCTTGTGTATTACCAAGAATTCTTGGAGTAGATTTTCAATAACTTCATTCAAGAAATGAGTGCCTCTATCACTTACAAGCTCTATAGGTAGTCCATATCTCGTGAATACATTCTCAAACAAGAATTTGGCAGTTGTTTGAGCATCGTTCTTGGTTGTAGCTTTTACCTCTACCCACTTGGTGAGATAATCTGTTGCCACAATGATGTATTCCGCATGAGAACCCTTAGCTGGGGGATTAATAGGACCTACGAAGTCTATTCCCCACTTAGAGAATGCACGTCCACTCATCATAGGTTTCAGTGGCATCTCATCTTTGCGTATAGGATACTGAGTCCTTTGACAGACATCACACCGTTTCACATAGGTATGTGCATCCATGTGAAGGGTAGGCCACCAGAAGCCTGCAAATAGTATCGCCTTGATTACCCGATCTGGTCCAAAGTGTCCTCCTGCTACACCTTGGTGAGCAGTTTCCAAGATCTTCAGATATTCACTTTCGTGGACACATAGTCTCAGGTAACCATCTTTACCGCGCTTATATAGATTATTACCGATGAGTGAGTAATCCTGGGCTTCTTGTTCTAAACTCCTTTTCCTAGCTAGAGTCATGTCTGGAGGGAATGTGTTTGTTCTCAAGAATGATACTAGAGGTTCACTCCAATCTGGCACAATGGATACTTGATAAAGAGTGGCATGTTCCACTGGTGGTTTAGTGCAACAGATTGGGCATTCCTTGCACAACTTTTGGACATCAGCTTCCATAGTTGGCCAGTGCACTCCGAATCTTTTTAGAGTCTGTAAAGTTCGTTGTTTTGAATGGTGTTGCTCTAATGCACCTACATGTGCTAATTGCAACCATTTAGCGTACTCATCCTCTTCTACGCAACAAGCCAAGATCCCTTGATCTGTGTGCTTGTACATGCTTCCGGCCATGATGTGATACTTTTGGGCTTTTACAACCTCTCTATTCCGTGTGTTTACCACTGGATGGTTAGGCCCGTATGTCAAGACTGGTACCAAAGGCTTAGCCCACTGCGGCACCACCTCCAAATTAAATAGGTAAGCATCAGGAAGGTCATCTGATACTCCTTGTGGGGCTTCTCCAGACGTGAGTCTAGAGAGATGATCTGCTCTCAAGTGAGTCCTCCCTTTTCTTACCACGACCTCAAAATCATATTCCATTAGCAAGAGAAACCATCTTACTAATCTTCCCGTATTGCATGGCTTGTTTACTAGGTATAACAATGCCTGATGATCAGTAAAAAATTTAAACTTATTTGCAAGCAAATAGTGTCTAAATTTCTTGACTGCATATACCATGCCTAATCCTTCGCGCTCTGTAGTGGTGTAATTCCGTTCAGCCGCATTCAATTGTCTACTGGCATAGGCAATTGGAAGATCCATATTACCTTCACCAGTAGGTTGTGCAAGCACACATCCAATGGCATAATTGGACGCATCAACATGAACATGGAATGGCTTATTCCAATCTGGTGTGGTCAAGATTGGTGCTGAACATAATCTTCGTTTAAGTTCCTGGAAGGAATTCTCACATTCATCCGTCCACTCAAAGTTTGTCAGAATTCCGTACATGGGCTTTGCAATGACAGCATACATGTGTATAAATCGTCGATAATAACCACAATGCCCCATGAAAGCTTGTACTTCCTTGACATTCTTTGGCCTAGGTAGCTCTGCTATGGCTCTCACTTTTTCTTCGTCGGTAGATATGCCATTCTTTGACACTATGTGTCCTAGAATCTTTCCTTGCCTGACCATAAAAACGCACTTTTCTGGGTTCAGGCAGACTTGATATTCTCTACATTTGTCAAAGATTTGTCTGAGTTCAGGAATATGAGTTTGTCTAACATTGGAATGAGCACAAAGATCATCAACATAGACTTCTAAACTCTTCCTCAGGAACTCCTTAAACACATGGCACATCAGCCTTTGGAAGGTGGCTGGTGCATTGGTAAGCCCAAATGGCATTACTCTAAAAGCAAAAATGCCCCATTCTGTGGCAAAGGCTGTCTTATGCTGATCCTCTGGAGCTATGGCTACTTGATTGTAGCCCGAAAATCCATCAAGGAAGCTGTACACTTCCTTGCCTGCCACTCTTTCTAAGAGATGCTCTGTTATGGGAAGCGGATAGTTATCTCGAATTGTGGCGGCATTAACCTTTTTCAAGTTAATGCACACACGCAGCTTGCCATTCTTCTTGGGCACCACTACGATGGGGGATACCCATTCAGTGTGCTCAATTTCATAGATAAATCCAGCTTCGACCAGTCTATCTATCTCCTCCTTGATCTTAGCAGCGTAATTATCATTATACGTATAAGGCTTTTGCTTAGAGGGTTTGGCATCTGAGGTCATGGGGATGGTGTGCAAGCATATGTCCGGGTCAACCCCTTTCAAATCCTTGTAACTCCAAGCGAATACATCTCTGTATTCTCTTAGCAAGGCAATCAATTCGTGCTCTTCTTCTTCTGTCAGGTCATGGCCTATATACGTGCATCTCTCCTCTCCTTCTTCTAGGGCCACTACGATTTTCTTGGTAGTTTCTTTGTTATCATAGGCCTCTCCTGATTGTGCCTCTCGTTTGGGCATTCTAATCATGACTCTCCTGTCATCTATCTCATACTTCTTAAAATTTTCTGGGACCTCAAACAAAGATTCTTCCTCTTCTGGTAAGGCTTCTCTCTTCTTTCGTTTCTTTCCTTCTTCCTTAGGGGTCACATGTGTTGCTAATCTTACGTCATTTGTCAGCTCTCCATGCCTCTGGGTTTGAAATTCTACCTCATGGAAGTATTCTTCATCTGATGCAAATGGTGGGTCCATAATGATTGACTCTAGATCGGAGTCACTTGCATCCTCAAATGCATCAGGGCTAGGTTCGCATTCTTCTAGAACTGCCTCTCCCATGATTGGCTCTATGGAGAAGACTGAAATATCATAGCCATCCTCATCACAGTGAGGTGTCCATTGTTCTTCGTTGATGGCTACGTCCATTGTTGCTAAGATTTCTGCCCAACCGTGAGGTTCAAATTCTTCGTCTGGAAAAACTAAAGGTGCATAGGCTGGGTCTTGGATTGATCTATGGGTTTCTTTCGCACCTACCTCTCTGGCTTTCTCTCTCTTCTCTTCTTCTACTGCTACCTTGCACATCCATAAGTGGGTGTCTTCATGCATCCATGAGGATCCAGACCCTATGGAATGCACCGATTCTGTGTCATCTTTAGCTCTATGGATGGGATTCCACTGGATAGGAGGGACATCTCTATGAGAATAATCCTTGAGATTGACTTTGGTTGTAACACCTAAGTGCTGCAGGTACAAAGAATTGGTCCCCCAATCCTGTACCACTTGCAACTGTCGCATGAATGGTCTTCCCAAAATCATCTCATAGGCATGATTTTTGCTGAAGTCACATATGGCAAAGGTATGTTCAAACTCGACACCACAAGTGGTGAGAGTTATTCCTTCTAGCAATCCTAGGGGTCTCTCTATGTGACCATCTGCCATTTGCAATTTCATTCTCGTTGGCCTGAGTGCTGGCTTGCCCCAACGCTTCCATAAGGAGGTAGTGGCAATTGCAACTCCTGCACCTGAGTCCAAAATTGCCTTCGTGGTGTAGTCCTGGTAGGTGATGGGAAGATAGGTGTTCCCTTCTTCACCTTCACACATATCCCCGATCTTATCCAAGGGAATTTCTGGCACTGTCCTATGGGATCCTACCTGGGAACGAGGTTTTGCTATCTCTGGTACTTGTTTGGCTACATGTTTCCATAATTCAGGTCTAACCTTGAGTAGCTCTTCTAACCTGAGATTACACTGCACATTAGTGTTCTTCACTACCTCTGTGTTCCTAGGAATGACTGAGTCGTCGTTCCTTACCATGACTGTGGGTGCTCTCATACATGTGGACTTTGCTTCCCATGGGCCTGTGAAGTGGGGTAGCTCTTGTATGGAATTAGACTCAAAGTCTAATCTCTCGTGAGACTGAACACTCTCATGCTCCCCGTAAATAGATGGGATGTCTTGTGGGAATTGGTCGTGTGCATCGTCCACAAGTTCAAAAGGAGGGGCGACCTCGCTTTCGTTATCCCATTTGTCTTCTTGAATCTCTCGTAGGAAGTCTGGTGCAAACCGATTCATAGAAGAAGAAGTGTCTGGCTCCGTAGAATTGGGCGCATAAGCAACCTGTGAAGGAGGGCTGATTCTATTGTTGACTCTCTCCTCGTTCTCGCAAATGGCTGGAGCACAAGCTTCTTGGGGAGGATTACTTATTCTATTACTTTTCCGAACAGGCTCACACATTCCCTGAGAAGGAATGTAGGCAACCTGTGGAGGTACTTGAGCTTTCGAGGGGGGCTCATCTGCCTTTTGGGGGGGAATATAAGCTTCTTGAGGAGGCCCACGGGCTTCCTGAAGAGGCTGGCTTACCCGTTCTCTTGCCCTTCCCTTTCTTTGAGGGGTAGATTCCTTTTCTGGCTGTGCTATTGGCCTCTCTATTCTTTCTACGGAGGGGAAGTTGTCCGGTTTAGGGGCATTGGCCACATACACTTCTGATTGGGACTGATTCCTGTTTTTGCTTGCTTTTTCTTGGTCTTGATTTTTTTCTTCCTTGTCAGATCTTGCAATTATCCTCTCTAACTTCTCTAGGAATCCATCCAAGTGTAATTGCGTTTTGGCTGAGCCTGAGTAATTGAAAAGGCGACTGGCTTCAAACATAGTCTGAGCCAATGCGACCATTTTCGCGCATAGTTTGGTTCTTTCTATCTCTAGGTCAGCTCTAGGATAGCACTTGTCATGATCCGTGACGTTTGGCCCTTCTTGGATTCTGGCCTGATATGCCTTAAGCATCATGTCTATGTCTTCGGGAGTGGGATCAGCTAACACTGATCCTGTTTGGGGTGGTGGGTGGGTTGCGTGGGCTGTCTTAGAGGGTGAAGGGATGGAGGGTGATGGGGTTGGTAGCGGCGGGAATGTGTGAGAGTGCGGTTGAGACGTGATCTCTATGATTTTAGCCTTGGTTTCTCGTAAACTTTCCTCAAGTTCACTCATCTTCTTTGCCCATTGCCTTTTCATGCGTTCGCGGCTATCTTTCCAAGCTCTTGTTCTCTTTTTATTTTGGCTCTCAGCATCGCTAGCATCTAGGCTCTTTTCCTGGCCTACCCCTTGGTTTTGCTGCAATGCCTGAGCCCTAGTGACTACCTGTACTGGTGCAGTGGAAGTGACACTTCCTGAGGAGTCTACCACTAACCCAACAACGTTGATAGGGGTGATTTTTGGCATGCTATTGGGGTTCTTAGGGCAATCTCGTAAGAGATGCTCTTTTCCGCAGTCTTGGCAAAAGCCTTGGATAGTCACGGACTGAGTTTGTGTAGGCGGAGGTAAGGGACAATCACGAATGAGGTGATCACCTTGGCATCTGTAGCACGGCCCTCTTGGGAATGGAGGTCTGACTTGCCTAGATTGAGGCCTAGGATTGGGGTTTGTATACATGACGTTCGTGTAATCTGATTCCCAACTAGGTTCGTTCGGCTCTTCACTATAGTAGGACTCACCATGTTCTGGAGACTGCATGTAGTAAGCCTGGGGGCTATCCACATGGGTAGAATCAAAGCTATGATCACTTGGGTCATTTTCAGAGATCAAGGATGTTACAGGGACTATAGCTCTATTCAGGTTTTCTTCTGCAACAGCATACTTTACCGGAATCACATTAGCTGGGGCTGGGGTTTGTTGTGCTAGCACAGGCTGAGGCCTTTGTTGGTTTTGATATTGAGGTTGGAAATTTTGTTGTGGCCTGCCATATGGTTGTGGAGGGTACTGGTTCTGGTATCTGCCTTGTTGGTAGGGCTGAGGGTAGGGTTGCCTAACCGCTTGCTTGTTGTATGGGCAGTCTTGTGCGGTGTGGTTGGTGTATCTCCGTTCTATGGTGCAGTACTGGCTACTAGGGTTTACTTGGGGTTGAGCCATAATGGGACAGACGTTCGCCATATGGTCACCACCGCATGTATAGCACCTTTTCACAGGAGCAAACCTTGGAATTTGTTTGCTAGTCACACCTAATTTCTGAGCTACTTTTTCGGCCAGTTCCTCAATTGATGTGGCTTGTGTGGAAGATTGACTAGATGCACTATCTGAATCTTTGTAAATTTTGGACAGCTCTAGCTCTTCTCCTAGGTTATCTTCAATGTCAATGCACATACGTACACACTCTTCTATAGTCCTAGGGTCTTTCAGATACACATAGGATCTCAATTTTGGACTCAACAATCCGTCAAGGAATAAGGCTACTTGTTTAGCAGATGTGGGTAGCTCCGAAATAGGGCACCTTTCAAGATATTGTCTAAATCTTCTTCCGGCAAGTCTCACAGTCTCTTGAGGGGTTTGTTTGAAGCTGTGAATCAGTGAGGAGGTGTTGTGCCTTATGCCACTCTTGGAGAACTCAATAATAAATGCTTCTAGGAGTTGGTCTATGCTCCTGAACTGGCGCTCATCCAATGGTTGAAACCATGTAAGTGCCGTATTCCTCAGGGTTAGACCGAAGGCATTGTACTGCGTGAATAGATCCTCAACTTGTTCGGCTCTCAAGGCTTGCTTGAACTCCGCCACATGATCATAGGGATCTCCTGTGCCGTCAAAGTAATTCTTCATGGACTTAACTAGCTGGGTGGGTCTCAAAGTTCTTGTGTGCTCCCTAGGTCTCGGCAGAGGGAATCCATCTACATTTCTTTGGTTCCTGTGGGCTCTATGCATCTCGGGTTCTACCCTATTCGTCTCGGTTCTCGTTCTTTCTCTGCCCACTAGGTTGGCAAAACTTACTTCCGGTCTATCTCTACTTCTGTCTCTTTGCGTACCATGAGCTTGGGAAGTTCCAGCCCCAGGGTGACCATAGGATACATTTGATCTAGGTTGGGGGAAAATAAATTCACCCTTCCAAGTGTAGGCATGTCTATCATTTTCTGTCACCCCAAAGATCCGTTCTGAAGCATGATCTAAGTAAGTCACTCTACCTGGGCTGTCCGGATCCTTAAACTCATAGATCATGATATTTCCTATGTCTGTTGGCTGATTAGACTTATACCTCCAAAAGGCTTCATCAGTTTCTCGATTGAGGAGCAACTCTATGCTCTTGTTGTCTTGGGGGACCCATTCAGGCGTGATAATCCTAGTGAGAACTGATTTACCTCGAGGGGTTCTAGGTTCCACTCCCATGTTTCCTTGTTCCAAGTCACCTAAGTCCGCTTCTGAAATTACATTTCCAAATTCATCTGTCCTATCTGGATGACTGGTGACTACGTATATGGTTCCTTCCTTGTCCAGGTATGCACCGTTTTCAAACTTGACAGCTGGGTGCTCTAGTCCTATGGATTGGTCAGGGTTTTTAATCTGGACCACAGATCTTCCTAGGCCGTCCTCATAGATGCTCGCACCTAATCGGTTGGTCCTAAGGTATTCCAACTGTGTTTTGTAAGGGCCTTCCACCCTGTACAAGTAAGGCATACCTGAACTTCCCGTAGGTCTATCCATGCCTTGAGACATCCCTGATTCACTGGTATCCGAGCTAGGGTAATGAGAGTGGTGACTCAACTGCTGGGCCCAGGACCTAGCAGTGTGGTTGACACTAGCCTCTGAAGATCTAAGGCTTTGTCTCTCTCTTACTAGGTGTCGTCCTGATCTAAGGTTCATATGCCTATCTGATTAGCCCCAAATTTTTTCCAGAGTACAACCTCGTTGCCGCTCAATTGGTACCAGTCACTTGATTCTTTTTAGTTATTCCTCGTGTTTAAAGTCTTATCTGTTATTACGTCGTCAGGAATACTTGAATGTTCTCCGTACTTTCAGGTTGATCGTTCCACGTTAGGTTCTTTCCTTTATGTTGTCGACAGTACAGAGATTAAGTTTTTAGCTTGAACTTGAGTTTTTAAGTAGTCTTCAACTTGATAGTGGCCTATCGTCGCCCTGACTTGCTCC
Organism: Ceratopteris richardii; assembly: GCA_020310875.1. Taxonomy (NCBI): domain Eukaryota; kingdom Viridiplantae; phylum Streptophyta; class Polypodiopsida; order Polypodiales; family Pteridaceae; genus Ceratopteris; species Ceratopteris richardii. The sequence continues at coordinate 120,209,173 of CM035441.1, read as the reverse complement.
TACTTCTAATCGCTCTTAGCCTAAGCTAGGAATTGACGAAGAGGAGTTGAGAATATTCCGACCTTTCTTGCCGAACCTTGCTCTTTAGTGCTCGAGAAGTTGATTCTCAAGCGTGTGCCACACCGTTGCTTGGATACTCTCAGTCGCTTCTCAATAGGCCTGCATAAATCCCAAGATTAGCTCCAAGTAGATCTTTCAATTGACAGACAATTTATTTCAGACACTTTTTTAATGACCCTTGTTCCCCCTTTTGCATTGTTAGAAATTTACTCTAGAGCTCCCTTGGTGTTCCTACCCCTCAGTGTGTCAACTTCCAAATATCCTATCTGAAAATCAACGCGTTATTCTTATAAAAAACAGTTGAGGGCGTGTAGTATATGTCACGAGCTTTCCGACAAGCCCTAGAGCTCAGAAAATGGATTTCGTATGAAAAAGTTATGACCGTTCAGGGTTTAGGGGGTTAACTAGACAAACAGAACCTTTCGGGGGTTTTAATGCATTTTCTAAGGCCTTCATAAGTAGATGAGTACATGAAAGTGCAAATATGCCCAAAATTTAGCCTAAATTTCCAGAAATTCACTCCTTAATTTTTTGCCGAAAATGCCTGTCTATCGCGATAGACGGTGTCTGTCCCGATAGACACAATCTATCGTGGGGGCTGTCTGTCGCGATAGACGGTGTCTGTCGCGATAGACGGTGTCTATCGTGAAATTCTGTCTGTCGCGATAGACGGTGTCTATCGTGGATTTTTGTTTGTCGCGATAGACGGTGTCTGTCGTGATAGACGGTATCTGTCGCGGATTTCTGTCTGTCGCGATAGACGGTGTCTGTCGCGGATTTCTGTCTGTCGCGATAGACGGTGTCTGTCGTGATAGACGGTGTCTGTCGCGGATTTCTGTCTGTCGCGATAGACGGTGTCTGTCGCGATAGACGGTGTCTGTCGCGGATTTCTGTCTGTCGCGATAGACGGTGTCTGTCGCGGATTTCTGTCTGTCGCGATAGACGGTGTCTGTCGCGGATTTCTGTCTGTCGCGATAGACGGTGTCTGTCGTGATAGACGGTGTCTGTCGCGGATTTTTGTCTGTCGCGATAGACGGTGTCTGTCGCGATAGACGCTATCTATCGTGGATATCTGTCTGTCGCGATAGACGGTGTCTGTCGCGATAGACGGTGTCTGTCGCGATAGACAGAAAAAACGCAAATTTTTGAAAAACTTCTAGTGATCTAGAATGCCCTCAAGGTGTAGGTTACAGTGCTACTCATGCATTCACAAAATGTTAAGATTTTCTGTCTGTCGCGATAGACAGAGATCGTCGTCTCGGGAACTGTGCAGAGCTTGTCGTACCTGCGCACACTGCTGGGGATGATGGTACAGCAAAAAACCTGCAAAATAGCTCAAGAAACATGCAAAAACAGCGCATGCAAATTCGCTCTCTCGCTCTCTCTCACAAGTGAAATGAGGGAAATGAAGTGGAGATGGGGATATAGTCAAAAACTGAAATTTTTGCGATGATGGAGATGGAGGTGGGAGATGGGAATGATGATGATGGTGATGAAGATGGTGAAGAAAGTAAAAGAAATTCAATGAGAGTGAAGAAAATACCTACCACTCCAACGCGTCAACTCTACGTCTTACCATCACACGCTCGTCCTCAAAGCTCGATCCCCGGCAACGGCGCCAAAATTTGGTGTAGCTCAGTGATGAGTAGCACCTCCTTTAATGTCAATCCGGGAAGACGTGAGGATGGTATGAAGACCTCGAGCAAGTGGCGGCACCAGTGCGTGAGTGAGAAGCATACAAGCATGCACACACATACACACACGCGCGCACACACGGCAAGACAAAGAGAGAGAATCAATGGAGTGCTTTAGATTACTTTCACAAGCTCTTACAAGTTCGTTTCAATTACAATCTAACCTCAAAAATGAGCTCTCTAGCTCTTTTTATAGTTTTTGACTAGCTTTTGGCCCTGTCCAGACCTAGTGTCCGGCCTAGTTAAAAATTAGGTTCCAGGGCTTATTTGAGGGCTCAAACGAAGTCTAAAAATTATGAAATTTGGTACGATGGTACTTCTAATACTCCTCAAGCTCGAGGACTCCTCGGCTTGCACAAAATGGAGTCTAATCTATCAAAAACGGGATTTACAATGTTTGTGTAGTGATTAAAATCACTTGGGTTGTACATAATCTATGGGAAAAAATGATCTGGCCTTGTTGCCGTATTGTGCATGACTCCTTTGTTGCTTTGTATGCCAACACAGTCCTCTGGAGAGAGCTATATATAGAGGCATTTGGTTGGGAGGAGAGTCATCTCTCTAGCACGAGGTGGTCGTAATCTTGCATACTTCATGCAAAGACTACTTCACACATATGCGAGAGGATCAACTCTCAATGGATGCCCATAAAAGAGCCATGGAAGCTTGAACACATTTAGGACTATTAAGGCATTTTTTCCCTCTTTAGGAGGTTTTTTCCCCTCGTTTGTATATATGTCTATAACCTTAACCACTCACTTATCTTTGTACATTCTCTTGGTAATATATTATGTATTGTGTTGTGATCTAAACTTCTTCGTCTTCCTTGTGTTGCTTGTGTGTTTGTGCAAAACTCAAACTCCAATAATTGGTATCATAGCAGGTCGTCGCTCCATCTAGGGTATCGTCAACACACCTCCGGTCATAGTATGAGAATCACACGAAAATCGGTGAGCATATTTGGAGCAATTAAGAGTTCAAAATAGTTTTGCTATGTGGCATTAGAATTTTGATTTGAGGTTATTTTGGCCTCTAAATGCAATATCATAGAAAATCTACAAGCAATTTTGCCCTTTTGTGCCAAACATATATAGGTCTTGGTTCACCAGTACAAGTGTCGCAAAGTCTACTATAGGTTTAGCAAAGCTCAACAGGGTGTTTCTATTCAACTTGTTGAGGTATAATTAATTTTTTGCATCAGGGTATTTTGTCTCTAGCCATGGTTGAAAGCAATGATATATTTTGTATGTTGGTTGTTGAGGATAAGTTGGATGGTACCAACTACCCATTGTGGACATACATGATGCACCATGTATTGGATGTAAAAAAGTTATGGAATATTATCCAGGGTGTTGGAAAATGTCCTACTACACCTACATATATAGTTATGAAAGGTGATGCACATGGTGTTGAAGATGGTGATCTTCAATTTAGTAGTTGTGTTGTGGCTTTTGTTTGCACCTATTAAAGGGCAACTTCACAGGGATGGCTGAGATGCATAAACACATGCATCGATAGCCATGTCTATCAAATGGGCCATTATCCCTCATATTTGCTCTTGCAAGAAAACAAAAGAAGCTTGGGATACTCTTACAACATTATACCAAGCAAGAAATTAGGATCACATTGCTTACCTCCGAAAATAATTAGAGAGTGAGCATATGAATGAAGGAGTTCCTATGGATGACTTTTTAACAAAGATCAAAGATTTGAAGGAGCAGTTGATTTCTACTGATAAGATCTTGCCAGATAGTTCACCTCTGTAGACTATTCTTAATAGTCTTCCAAATTTATATCAGAGTTTTGCTTCTACTCTTCAGTTGATGATGAAAGGCAATCCAAATGCATTAACATTTGAGGATTTACTCTATGTTTTGTCGTGGAAAGATCAATCCAAGAAGAATAGGTCAATTATGCATGTTGCAAATCAAGCTTTCTTAGCTAGCCAGCAAGGCAAATGTAAATGGAGCTCATCTACTAGTGAACAAAAATATGTTAATGTTGCACACTCAAAGAAGGAAGACAAAGATGACAAGAAAATAGAAAATAAAAAATAATTTTGCAAGTACTGCAAGGAAAATGATCATGTCTCAAAGAGTTTTCTTGATTTGATTGCAAAGAAGGCAAAGAAAAAAGAGTCTGAAATGGTTGTTGTAGAGGCCTCTCCACCTAAAATAGAGTCTGCTAATCGTTTTCTGAATGAAGAATGGGCATGTACTATTGTTCGCATCTATGAACCATCTTTTCATGAGTAGTGCATATTTGCAATAGACTCAAATGTTTGGTACTTTGATAGTGGTGAAACCAAACATATTCCCTCATAGCATAGTTTCTTCAGTTCACCTGAGCCTCCCCCCTATAGGGAATACTATCACATGCACTAAAAACTCCTCTTATCTTGTAATGAGAGTTGGTAAGCTCATTCTGACTACTGTTAATGGTAGTTCTTTCACATTTTTAGATGCATTATGTGTGCCAAGGATCAAGAAAAATCTATTGTCAGTTTCACCATTAGCCAAGATTGGCTTGGTAGTGTTAGACGGCCGCCGAACAAGGACAAAAGTACTAGGACAGGTAGCTTAAATGAAAAAGAATCTTTCAGGAAACGTGCAGGTAACTGCAGAAGTGCGCACTCTTGTAAAAAATCCTCTTTTTAAGGCAATGAGAAAGGAGTGGCAGCGGCGCCCCGTTTTTGGGAATTGCAGTGTAACGTTTGAGTGAGCCTCGTTTTGGAGAGTGCTGTAAACGTATTGTGTGAGTGTGTATGTTGTTGAGAGATAAGTCTTGCTTTGTTCTGTTCTGTTCTGTACTCCGGCTAGTCGATTATTCTCACCTTATTACATAGTTACGAATCCGTTGTATTATGTTACGAATCTGTTCGGTAATGATTGAGTGTGTCTCTGAGTGTTATCAAGTGCAGTATGTTGTTTGTCAGTTCTTCGGCGGAGCAGGGAACGTGAAAAGTAGTCCCGAACTAATTGTCTGTTAGCGTTTCTGTAAGTGACCGAATTCGATACCGTAGTCTACATTTGCTGTTGATTCCGATCACGGGAAGACTAATAGCTGTAATGATCTGGATGTGAGTAGGACATCGTTAGTTTATGGTTAGCCGTTTGTTATTAGGAGATTGGTTGTTCGAGTTTAACATACGATGAGTCCTCATAACCTTAAGGTATAATGTCTGGTTGGTATACCTATCTGCTCTGAAGAAGTACGTATTAGGTGACCTTGTTACTGAAGTATATTCTGCTCATAAAATAAGTAACCAGATTGCTACCCTCAGTCCTGAAGTTCTAATTCCAGTACACTGAACAGTCTTCCGTTGTTCAGAGATGGACACTGAGCTAAGCACGGGATAACATTTAGGATTGTGTGATAATTTGGGAAAATAGTATAGGGCCTCTGTCTAACAGACCCCTACCACTCCCAAGGACCCACGTGGCTAAGAGAACATTTACGGTTAGGAAGATTCGAAACCGGCTGAACTTGAAGTACTTTGAGTCTGAAGTGGAAGTAACGATTAACGTTTAACAGTTGTCAAATTTGTTGATGATAGATGTACATTTCATGATCTTTCAAGTGGTGATTTTATTATTGCTTCTAGCATTTTATGTTGTGGGTTGTAAAAGCTCATAGACTATGTGAAATCTTTGAATTACTCAACATGTGCACTTCAAGATTCTCAAGCTATCTCATATGCAAAGCTTTGGCATGCACTCTTTGGTCATCTGAATTTTGTTAGTTTGCTTTGCCTACAAAAATCTAAAATGGTGTCCTCCCTAGTACCCAAACTTGAGGCACCTTGTAAACATGTTTGTGAAGGCTATATTTTGGAAAAAATGTAGCATTCCACATTCCCAAAAGATGGTTCAATTCGAGCTAGTCATATATTGCATCTTTTTCATAGTGATGCATGTGATCCTATGCAAACACCTTCATTTGGGAACTACTCGTACTTCATGACATTTAGTGATGAATTTTCCAGGCATGCATGGGTGTATCCATTGAAAGCAAAGACCAAAGTGTTTATGTGCTTTAAACAATTCATAATTATTGCTGAAAACCTATCAATATGTAAATTGGCCTCCCTTTATCCTAATCGAGGGGGGAGATACATGTCTTCTAATTTAATACATTTTTGGTTAAGCATGGGATAAAAAATCAGTGTACAATGTTGTATACACCTCAACAAAATGGATTTGGTGAAAGAAATAATGATTCTCTCATGGAAATGTTGAGATGTATGGTCAAATGTCAAGCTTTACCACATAGCTTCTAGCTTGAGGTTGTTATGCTTGTAGCATATGTACTTAACAAGTGTCCCACCAAAGCAATGTAATCGATTACTCCATATGAGGCCTTGCATGGTTGTGAGCCATCTATTGCTTAGCTGTGTGTCTTTGGTTGTCTCACATATGGATTAGTGCTTGAACAACAATGCAAAAAATTGGATTATAGCACATTGAAATGTTTTTTTTTGGGATAGTCTGGAAAGAAAAAGCTATCATCTATATCATCCACATCCTAAATGCATTCTAGTTAGTCTTGATGTTGTTTCTATGGAAGATGTAATTCAACCCTTACTTTCATGTACCAAGAAGACATCATTTACCTCAAAGGATGTGTATGACACTTTGTTTCCTCTTTTTACAAATGGATAATCAAGTGTTGGTCCAAATTAGACAATTTCTCAACCTTTATAGGTTCCAAATGATGATGTAAATCATTCAATTTCTGATGCAAATTTGCATGATGCACTTGTTCATGATAGGATTGACATAGAAGAGGCTAAAATTATGGCAAAATAGTTAGTACAAACTTTGGGAGATAGCAAATTAGATGCACCTATGCCATATCATACTCATTCAAGCTCTCATAGTGCTTTCTTTGCATCAGATTGCTATCCAATGGCTGTCTCTAGTCTTTGTGATGAAAATGAGCATGTTTCTTTTGATGAAGCACAAAATTTAGAAATTTGGATGGTTACTATGTAATCGGAATATGATGCTATTATGAATCATAGCACTTGGTCTTTATGTGATTTGACTCAAGGCAAAAAGGCCATGGGTACTAAATATACATGTTGAAACATAAGCCTAATGGAAGCGTTGATAGTTATAAGACTAGTCTTGTTGGCAAAGGTTATGCTCAAGGGAGAGGCAATGATTTTGATAAGAGCTTTGCTCCCACATGCCAAATGACCATTTTTCATAACATTTGTGCACTTGTAGCACATCATGGTTGGAATATTTATCAGTTGGACATTAAAAGTCCATTTTTGAATTGTGATTTACTTAAAGAAGTTTATGCATTTCAACTCTATGGTTTTGTGCAAAAAGGGCATCAAAACAAAGTGTATCGATTGATAAAGGTAGTATATGGTTTGAAGAAAGAACGACATGTTCGAAAAGGCTCTGGCTTTTTGCAAAGCTTTGGGCTTACTTCCTTTTATGGATTGATCTCTTTCCACATAGCCTGGAACTTCCTTATACATGAGTGCCAACTGCTTGTTCATCGCATCACTCCCAAGGGGGATTTGTTGATATATTTATTTAAAGAAGTTGGAGAAGCTTGGAGAGGCTTGGAAAGTTGAGTCATCAAGTGGTGAAGTTGTCCTAGCAAAATTAGCATAGGACCAGCCCTAGCTCTTTGTATATGTAAAGTAGACCTTGTAGGCTTGTAGTTAGTGCAATAAAACCCAATAGGTACTTTTGAACATCAACAAGAACAAGTTGATGCAAAACAGATAGCTAGCACCTTGAATAGCTCACAAAAACCTTCTAAAAATGGATGGAAGTTATGACTTCAAACACTGAGAGCAGCCAACACAATTACAATTGGAAAAATTCCTCTTAAGGGAGTTTCATAGATAGGTTTTTCTTGCTAAAATGCATAAAAGCCCTAATTTATTAATGAAGGATCAATCACATTAACACTGATTGGATGTCATCCTGATTTTTTAGGGATGTGTAGACAATGACCCCAAGACTATAAAACTCAGATTTCTCTGAAAGTAATAACCCAAATGACTTGAAAATTTTTAGTACATAAACTAAAGAGTTATATCTTTCCAATGAATGCTTAATCACTTGATTTACAGCTCTGTAGAGAGAGCAACAAGCTCTGCAAGTTGACTGAGTATGAGGAAGAAGGAGCAGAGAATATAAGTGGCATCAAGCAATGATCAAAGAGTATATGTATTGTTTCAAATCAACACACTAATTAATGTACAAATTCTTTCGAGTCTTTATTTAGACTCTTGAGGATATGACCATGCTTTTTCTTCATGATTTTGAATTTGATATTAGGCAGGTTTGGTAGTTTAGATTGATTGGAATATGTTCCTACAATCTAAGAAAAGAGAAAGGGGAAGTCATATCTACTTCTTGATTGATTGATTGAGAATCAATCTCAACCACTCCTAAATCGTGGCTTTTAGGCCTTCTACTCTTTCCTTTTACTATGCAAACATAAGATGTATGATTAGGGTTTTCAAAACTTGGTGGTTGTGAAATGTATACCTCTTAAGTTATCCAACCATTTAGGAATGATTTTTTCACATCAAGTTGGAGGAGTCTCCAATTTCTTGCAGTAGCTATCCTTATCAATGTTCTGATTGTAGTCATCTTTGCAACTCGTTAGAATGTTTCCTCATAGTCTATACCATGAGGTTGTGAGCATCCTTTGGCAACTAATCTTTCTTTATGCCTACAAACTGATCCATCTGAGTTTCTTTTAACTTTATATACCCATCTGCAACCAATTACCTTTTGATTGGGTGAAATTGGAACCAAATCTCAAGTGTCCATCTCCTTCACTGCATCTATTTCTTCTTTCATGGCCTTTTTCCAATTAAGGTTTCCCTTGGCCTCTTCATAGGTTGAGGGTTCCTTTGAAATTGACTCCTTTGCCAAGTAGATTGAATGCTTTGTAACAAATGTGGAATCATATCCATACCTTTCTGGTTGTCTTCTCTCCCTTGTTGACCTTCTAGGTGCTTGCTTGGATAATTCTCCACACTCTTGCATCTTTGCTTTGCCTCTCGACTTCCATAGCTTGTAATCCTTTTCCTTTTCATCTTGGTCATCATTTGTATCATTTCTTGGATCTTAGACCTGTGTATCATGTTTTCTTCCTAATTGATGAGAATTAGAATCAAGATCATATGGTAGACTTACCTTTTGTTTGTCTTCATCATACCAAGAACTGTGTTCTTCAAACAGAACATCTCTAATTGTAATGAATTGCTTGGTTTAAGGATTATAGAACCTGTAACCCATTTGAGTTAGATCATACCCAATAAACACTACCTTTGTTGCCCTTTCATCTAGCTTACCTCTTATTTGTGATGGTACATGAACATAAGCTAAACAACCAAACACCTTGCAATGTCCAAGACTAGGTTTTCTTCCATACCATGCTTCATAAGAGTCATACCTTGGAGTGATTTGGATGGTAGTCTATTGACAAGGTACTCAACAATTGAAATAACCTCTAATCCCATCGAGAATTTGCCTCGTGATGGCCTTTTTTTCAATCAGCTCTCCAATGGATGCCAATTGATCAACACTTTGTAACAAACTCAATGATGGTTTGTTTTGCAGTCTTCTTCATCTGGTTGAACTCATTCCAAAGATGGTTCTTCCTTGCTTTTGTACTAGTAGAAAAGAAAGTCTCTAGGGCATCCCAAGTCTCTTGAGATGTCTTACATCCTATAATATGTGATAATAGAAAATCAAAGATAGAGTTGAGTATGTATGACCTTGCTTGAGCATCCCTTGCACACCAAAGTATGATCTTATCTGTTTCTTCTTAAGTAGGTCCTCCTTTGGATCTTGGAATAGGCATTGCTTCATCACCTGATACAATCCCATATAGATTTCTTCCTTGCAAATAAGCCTCCTTTCTGACTTTCCAAGTAGGATATTGTATCTATCAAGATTCTCAATCATTGATGGAAAGCCGTTGTCCATCTTGAAGTTGCTCTGATACCACTGAAAGAAGTTGGAGAAGCTTGGAGAGGCTTGGAAAGTTGAGTTGTCAAGTGGTGAAGTTGGTCCAGTGAACTAGCATAGGACCAACCCTAGCTCTTTGGATATATAAAGTAGACATTGTTAGCTTGTGTTAGTGCAATAAAAGCCAATAGGTACTTTGGAACATCAACAAGAACAAGTTGATGCAAAATAGATAACTTGCACCTTGACTAGCTCATAAAAACCTTCTAAAAATGGATGGAAGTTATGACTTCAAACACTGAGAGCAGCCAACATAGTTACAATTGAAGAAAATCCTCTTAAGGGAGTGTCATACATAGGTTTGGCTTGCTAAATGCATAAAATCCCTAATTTATATCAATTAATGAAGGAGCAATCACCTTAACATTGATTGGATGCCATCTTGATTTTTCAGGGATGTGCAGACAATGACCCCAAGACTGTAAAACTCAGATGTCTTTGAAAATACTAAACCAAATGACTTGAAAATTTGTATGCATAAGCTAGACAATTGTACTTTGCAATGGATTCTTAGAAACTTTATTTGGAGCTCTGTAGAGAGAGCAACAATCTCTGCAAGTTGATTGAGTCTCAGGAAGAAGGAGCAGAGAATAGAAGTGGCACCAAGCAATGATCACAGAGCATATGTATTGCTTCAAATCAACATAGCACTTAATGTACAAATGTTTTTGAGTCTTTATATAGACTCTTGAGGATATGACCATGGCTTTTCTTCATGAATTTGAATTTGAAATTAGGCGGGTTTAGTAGTTTAGATTGATTGGAATCTTTCCCTACAATCTAGGAAAAGAGAAAGTTGAAGTCATATTTACTTCTTGATTGATTGATTGAGAATCAATCTCAAACACCTCTAACTCGTTGCTTTTAGGCCTTTTACTCTTTCCTTTTACAAATGTAAATACCTTGAGCCTTAGAAGAAATGATCATCCATGATCAACCAATTAATACAAAGAAATAATGTGCACATAAGTGCTATTCTTCAAGGTACATATATGGCACCACCCAAATGATAGATTTGATGAAGAGCACATCCAATCTTGATGTTTCAACATTTCTGTAGTGATGTGTGTGAACACACTTAGGACCACAGGGGCACTTTTTTCCCTCTTTAGTAGGTTTTTTTCTCTTGGCTTGTATATATGCCTATAACCCTAATGGGTTACTTATCTTTGTACTTGATTCATTTGGTAATTGATTCAGGGTTGTGTTGTGCTCCAAACTTCTTCTTCTTCTTCCTTGTTTTGTTTGTGTGCTTTTGTAGACCTCAAACTCCAATAGGTTTTGCTTCCATTGTTTGATCAATGATGAAAGACAACCTAAATGCCTGAACATTTGGGTTGCCTTAAGATTTACAAGTCCACCACAATGTCCTAATATTAACACACTCCAGTGGACAAAATTAGGTAGTACAATGCTAGTCTTCATACATGGGGTCATCTGAGAGTTTTGATGTAATTGGACCCTTTACCCCATCGAGAAACCATCATACGTGCTCTTGAGTTTCTATTGTATAGTCCACAATAAACTTTACATTGTTCTTGAATCAAGAAGTGTGCCATGTTCTAATGTAGATGCCAATTGGGCCATGTTAGATAAACTACTTTTGCCTCTACTTATGCAAGACTGTCTTGCAGTCCAAGCCTCCAAGCATCAAAATCGAATATCCTAATATGGAACAATGGGAATTGAATCCCTTTAAGAATTTTCTTTGATGGTCATATATGAAATAGACTCAAGATTTGATAGGAAACATTGGGATAAATCTTAAAGATACAATCATTGAGAATGAGGTCTTAGGTTCATAAAGAGGTAAAGAGATTTCCCTACTTGAACCAATAAGATACACTTGGTTGTATTTACAAGAGTTTCAATGGAAAAAGATGGCATTTACCTTAGAAAAGGCTATCCTTTATCCTCTTAAGCAATGCATTCTTTTCAATAGAATGCATATTCAACTTTAGACTGTGGAAAAAATGAGGGTAAAAACTTTTGAGAGTTTTATGAGATAATCTTGAAAAGTGAGGAGCTTGCTTAAAGTCAAGCCAATTCAAGTATAAACCCTTGAATGATAGAATGATATATAAAAGATAATTCTTTGAATCTTCAGATGATGTGTATAAGTGATTTAAGAATGTTCATTAAGTTTGTAAAGGGTTTTTGAATATGATGCCAAAAAAGAAGTATCTTTTATTGCAAGAACTTGGAACTAAAATCAATGAGAGCTTGAATAATTTAAATCTGTTCATGAGATAGTGAATCTAACAAGAGGGTTTCCTTGACTAATGGAAAGGTATCTTCATGGCCTGATAAGTATTATTCCTCAATTAGCATGAGGATTAAAAGGAAATTAATAAGTAAGAAATGATTTTTTGCTCTTTGCAAAGCATTGGTGACCTTAGAGGTTAGTATACTGAACTATCTAAGGTATGGACCAAATCTAGTTCAAGATAGTTAGTATTAATTCTCTTTGGAAGAATTGGATGAGCTAAGGTGAACAAAGAACTTGGGTAGAGACTTAGAAGAACAATATACCAAGTAATTTCAACTCCTAAAGACATGATTTTACTCTTTGGATCAATAATGTCTTGAATGTTAAAGATTTTGTAGAAGGATTGACCTATGGAAGAAGAAGGAAATGTTCCCAATGTTGATTTGGGGAAAATCAAGGATGATTAGGACAAGGATCTAATTTGATAAGAACTTTTAGAATTGGGTTCATTCTTAAACATTATGTTTCAAGGAAAGCTTATTGATATGAGTCCACCTAACTAGCTAAGAAATGAGAAGATAGTAGATCTCCTCAAGGTATTGAGCATGTTTGGGCAAGGGCTAAGTATACGTACCTTTCTAAGTTCATACCTAGGCATACGTTTGCATAGTTGGCCACCATAATCTAGATGATATGATTTTCTTAATGGTCAGAGTTACCATGAAATGTTCTTTTATAAGACGTTGGTGTGCTTCCTAAACCATGGCTACTACTTTCTAAGGTTGCACACATCTTAGTTAGGATCATTTAGTTTCTTTATATGAGCCCAAGTAAAATTCTACATAGAAATATTTTCTTAACCATTCTTGGATGAAGCCAATGAATTTCTTGGACTAAAATTCCTACACAATCTTCTAGTCCTCCGGTTTGAGTTGGAACTATTGCTAAGTGACACATCTAGTCCACTTAGAACTTGATATTTTGCACTTGAGTTTTTAACATCTGTTTTTTCATTTGAGTCAATATTAAGTCCTTTTGCATCAACGTAAATTCTTTCCATTTCATCAAACACCACATCTCTGCTTACCTTCACCTAGCATGTGATTGGGTTGTAGCATTTGTATCCATTTTTCTCGAGGAAGTACCCAATGAACATACATTTTTTGCTTTTAGATCAAGTTTCATCCTCAGCTCATATGGAAGATGTACATATGCAATACATTCAAATAATTTCATATGTGATAAGTTTGGCTTTTTACTCGTAGAATTCTCTTTATATGTAGCTTGATGTACAATGACAATCGGATTTCTATTCATGATTTATACAAGAGTGTGCATAGATTCTACGAATAAAAATGAGGCATATTTTTCATATCCATCAAGGCTCTTGCTATTTCTTGAGTATGTATAATTTTGCATTCAATAGTGCCATTTGTGTTTTGTGTACCTGCATGAAAAATGCCTTTGAATTTCAATGACTTTTTAGAAAACTCTTGAATTAATTTGATATGCATTCACATCCTCCATCATATTTTAATGTCTGAATATACTTGTCTGCCTACTTTTCTGCCATGAACTTGAAATTTTACAAGTGACTAAACAACTCACTCTTCTCCTTCATGAATTATACCCATACTTTTTGTGTATGGTCATCAATGAAAATGACATAAGACATAAAATCGCCCATAAATGTAGTCTTTTCAGAATCCCAAACATCTGTATGCAATATCTCTAGCATATTCTCACTAACATGCTTGTCATGAGGAAGTGATGACTACATGTTTCCTCTTTCAAATCTAAAGCCTCTACCTCGGCCTCTTGCTCTGCTAGAGTAGAATAATTGCTCAAAACCAACTTTCCCTTGGGAGTTTGAGTCTTCAGCAAAGTTCTTTTCTACAATTATTGCCACGGGCACAAGCAAGAAAATTTGGAATATAGAAGTTTTGAACTACTCATATGAACCTCTTAAACCAAAAAGGCACACTTCAACCTTATCACCATCATCTACATTGACGCAAATAGATGCAAGTGACTCAGATATGCTTTTGATTTTTAAGGTGTAGTCACTTATCAACATGCTCTATTTCTCTCATGTATGTAGCTCATTCTTGAGTTGCAATTTCTGTGCCTTTGCATTGACTCATACAATGTGAGCAAATTGTTCCAAGCCTATTTCAAATTTTTGGAATCCTATATGTGCCCAACCATGCTATTTTGTATGTTAATAGATAGCCAATACATTACCTTCCATGTTCCTTGATTCCACTCTTCATATGCTCTTAACTAGATTGCATTCTAATTCCTCTCTAGTAACTATAGAGGGTTTTCATTGTCTCCTTCAATGTACTTCTAGTAGCCTTCTCCCATCAAGAAATTCATCACTTTGAATCTCCAAGCATGAAAAGTGTTCTTGTCCAGTGTATCAATCATATGTTGACTCATTCCATCAAAATTTGCCATTTCTGCAACAATTTCTAGTCTAGACTTATCTATATCTTGCTTGGAAAGAATAGTATACTTCCTAAGCTCCCAAATCATGCATAAATATGAGCACATTACATTAGATCAATGATCTCAAAAGTTTGTGTCGAGACATACTAATTTTGGATTTTGAGCATGAAGAGAAAACCTTTTATTTATGGAAGAAGGTACTTAGACAATGCTCCTAACCTGCTATGAATTGAGTGGGATCCTTTTGCAAAACTTCTAATATGAAGGTAAGTGAACTATTCCAAGTTATTTCTTGAATTTATGGTGCATATGTTGTGAGAAATGTACTTAAGAAGTCACATGTATGATCTCAACATTCCAAGAAGAAGACAATGCATATACATAGACAAAGAGATTGATTCATATCTTAGCACACAGAGTTTTAATGGTAAAATCCTTGCATACACAAGGTCACAAGTATTTTATCTTCATGATTCATTCATTGGATGAGAGAAATATGAGACCATTGGTTCACTTCAATGACTGTGAGAAGTCGGTAGACTTGAACAGTAGACAACCAACAATACATAGTAGCTCAAGATGATGATGAAACTTCAAGTATATGTATTGATATGTAAATTACAATGGTTTGAGGTGTTGGAGGACTCCTATGGATATGAGGTAAGTACAATAAGCACTTTTAAAGTGCATGAGATCTTAATTTCTTTTCATCAATTCTTCATTGAAGTATAAATAAGCTTTTTCTCATGATTCTAGTTGGTAGATGTTGATGATTCTACCAAAGATTCCAATAAAATTTTCAACTAATTTTTTTAATTGAAATAAAATATGACTCATGGTTTTTGTATCCTTTTAGAATTTACCTTGAGCCTTGACTTCAAGTCTTCAAGACTTTTACAATGTGTAAAATCAAGTTGAGGTTTTTCTTTAGGCATGAACTAAGGATAAATGTATATATGCACATCTAATCCTCAAAGTCTAAAGTAGTCCAAAGATATGGTCAAGCTTTAAGGCTTTCCATGTGTACCAACATGCATGTGTTGAATGCAGATGCATGAGCAATACAACGCAGGAGGACTTCCCTGGTAATGGGAGGTAGGAGGTCAACCTTGCTCTTGAGACATTGGTAAATGATTTTGGTTAGCATGACTCCTCCACCAAAGAACTTATGTGTCTGAAATGAACTTTGTCCTTTGATTAGCTAGTTAAACAATACATGATTCATGTATCTGTAATATGCAAGGTTTTAAAAAGCCTGTATGAAAGCATTGGAAATGATCTTGGCACACATGGTGTAACGATTTGTCTGATGCATACTAAAATGAGCATGAAATAGTGTGATGACCATATCTATATCCTCATGGGAGATCTATTCAAAGGTCTTGAAAGTAGTAGGCTTGGGCTTTGTAGTCATGGTTTTGACATCTCGCACTGGAAATTTCAAAGCCAAAGCAATTGTGTTTCTACCTACTTTGATCAGTTGCCTTTGTCTTGAGAAATTTATGATAGAGGAAAATCCAAGCAACTTCTCCTTAACTTAATAATCCGTCAATGTTAATTAAAATCATAGTTCCTCCAAAACAAGTTAGTTTTCTTCCTTGTACATAAATCATGTCAACATTTGTCTAAAAAATTGCTTCTTGCATAGCCCATGTTAATTCGATACATATCACACTGTTACCTATGCTTGAGGCTATGTGACCCATTGTTCTTTCTCTAAACTTTGGTCCCAACATGGCACGTGATTATGGTGTTTCATCCAATGGTTTTTCATCTATTACTCTCAATGTAAATGCATGAATTTGGTCGAATGGAAGAGGGTTAGAAATCCATTGCATCAATTGTTTATGTCAAAGGATCTGTTGCCTAGATTATTCCTGAGCTTCCTCTCTAATTCTCAAGTCATCAGCCTTTTGATATTTAGCAATTTGGATTCTTTCCATCATATTATCTATCAAGGGTTCAAGATACCTTTTGAAGCAGCATCCACTCATGTAATTAGGTAAAATATCACTTTCCAAAGGTGCTAGCTAGATTCCTCCTTAGTGGAGATTTTTTTGATTACGAATGGTCTATGGCCTCTTTTTTGAAGCTTTTTGGTATGTTTTTTTAGTGTATATACTAAAACATAGTCTCCTTATTGTAGAAACTTATCTTTAATATGAGCATCATAGTAAGCTTTCTACCATTTGTTTGTAGCATAAATTCTTGCTACAACTCTCAATCAATTTTCTTGTAATTTCTCTAGTAACTTCACATGGTTGGATAACTCATGACTAGTCCACGTGTATGTTTCGGCAATCCTCAATGTAAGAATGAAAAATTTGATAAGTAATATAGCGGTGTGTCCATACACCAAATTGAATGATGTCATTCCTAGCAATGTTTTGTAAGAAAATTTATAGATGCAAATTGCATGGGCAATTGTTTGCCCTACTCATAGAAATTTTTCACTAGATTTGTGAGCATCGTACATAAAATTTTGTTAGTACTCTCAGTTTGAACATTAGCTTGAGGATGATAATGAGCTGATTTCTTGTCCATTATTAAAAACTCCTCTAATAGGCATTCAATAACTTCATTTAGAAAATGAGTTCCCCTATTAACTATTTCAATAGGTAAGCCATATCTTGTGAAGATATCTTCAAATAGAAATTTATTAATGGTATAAGCATCACAGTGTCTTGTAGCTCTAATGTCTATCCACTTTGTCAAATAGAAGTTTCCACTACAATGTGCTCCACATGGGAGCCTTTTACTGATGGGATGATAGGTCCAACAAAGTCGATTCCCCACTTAGCAAATGCTTTACGACTCATCATAGGTCTAAGTGCCACTTGACCTTCTTGGAAAGGATATTTAATTATGTGACATATATCAAACCTTTCCACGTAATTTCTTGCATCCATGTGCAATGTAGGCCACCATAAGCCAAAAAAAGGATGTGCTTAGCTGTTTATTTAGGAGAGAAATTTCCTCTTGAAACTATGTATATCATTCTTAAGCCTTCTATTTGAGTAGCAGTATAGTTTTGTCTACACCAATGAGTTGTCGGCTTGCATATGTAATAGTGAAATTAAACCTCCCTTCATTAGTAGGTTGCATCAATATACATCCTATGGCATAGTTGGATGCATCTACATGTAGATGGAAAATCTTATTTACATCTGGCACTTTCAATATTGGAGCTATGACAAGTTTGTGTTTCAATCCTTCAAATGCTTTATCACACTCTTTGGTCCATTTGAAAATTGAAATCAAAGCATATAGTGGTCTAATGATGATTACATACATGTGGATAAATGTATGATAATATCTACAGTGGCCCATGAAATCCTAGACTTCCTTGTCTTCATCCGTTGAAATTCCATTCTTTGAGAAAATGTGCCCCAATATATTTCTTTTTCTTATCATGAAGATTTTTTTCTTTTATTTTATGAGACTCTATATTGTCTGCACTTAGAAAATAATGTTTCCAGCATAGATTGAAGAGTATGCACATAATTCATTCAGATATACTTCCATTGATTTATGAAGAAATTCCTTCAAGAAATGATGTATCCGTCTTTAAAAATTTACATAGGCATTTATTAGACTAAATGGCATAACTTTGAATTCATATATCCCTACTTCATAGCAAAAGAGGTCTTATGTTGATCTTCATGCACAATCATGACTTGATTGTAGCTCTGAAAAGCTAAAAACTTCTTTTCTTGCTACACTTTCCAAAAGATGATCAATAATCAGGAGTGGATAACTATCCCTAATGGTGGCAGAATTAAACTTTTCATATTGGTGTAAACTATTAATTTACCATTTTTCTTGGAAACCCAAACTATGGGGGACACCCATTCGGTGTGCTCAATCTCATATATGAATCTTGCTTCTAAGTTATCTATTTCCTCTTTAATTTGTCCGAATATACATCATTGTAAGTGTAAGGCCTTTGTTTCAAGGGTTTTGCATCTAGTTCCATAGGGATTCTATGTGCACATATCTGAGGTTCAACACCTTTCAAATCTCTATATGACCAAGCAAAAAATTCTTGATAGTATTTGAACAACTCTTTTAGTTGATCTTGTTCTATGTCCGCTACATCACTTCCAATGTAAGTGCAATTTTCTTCTCCATCTTCTACTTTCACTACCACTTTATTCTTCATTTCCAAGGTGTCACATGATTCAACTACTTTGGCCTCACACATATCTCTTAAAGCCATAACTTGTTGACATTCCACCTCATATATACTAAGGTGTTTAGGAGGCTGAAAGTCATCCGACTTCCTCTCTATTGTGGTAATGCTTTCCTTCTAGCTTCCTCAACTTTGTATAGGGGATACACAAGGAAGAAGAAGAAGAAGAAGCTTGGAACACAACACAACATTGAATGAATTACCAAGTGAATGTACAAAGATAAGTAACTTGTTAGGCTTATAGCAATATATACAAGCCGGGGAAAAAACCTCCTAAAGAGGGAAAAAGTGTTTTGATGGTCCTACGTGTGTTCACATACATCATTACCAAAATATATCAACAAATCCCCCCTAGGAGTCATGCAGTGAACAAGGAGCTTGCACTCATGCAAAAGGAAGTGCCAAGCTATGTGGAAAGAGATCAATCCACAAAAGGAAGTAAGCCCAAAGTTTTGTGGAAAGCTTCAAACTTTTCCCTAGGCAGAGCCTTTGTGAAAAGGTCTACAATGTTATCCTGTGTGGGCACATATGCCAAATAAATCTCTCCAATAGAGAACCTCTCCTTGATAAAATGATAATGCAACTCAATGTGACTTGTGCAAGCATGGAATGCAGGGGGTTCCTTTCAACTACCAACATGCTCTAATTGTTAGTGAAGATGGTGGTGGCAGAAGATCGACCAACAACCAAATCAACCAAGAGGTGTTTGAGACACACATACACACACACACACAATGGTCACTCTGAAAGCTTCCCTATACTCAGCCTCACAACTAGAAGTGACCACAGTAGGCTTCTTCTTGCTCAACCAATATATGCATGGCCTACCAAGCATGAACCAAGAACCACTAGTTAACACACGAGTGTCATAGCAACCAACCTAGTCAAAGTCAGAAAAAGCATGTAAATCTAGCAGTAATGATCCCCCCTTGGGATAAAACAATCCAAGTAGCTGGGTACCACTCAAGCAGTGAAAGATTTGCTTAACTTCCTACCAATGCTTGACACCTGGGCCATGCATAAACTTGCTCATTTAAGAGACAACAAACTAAACATCAGGCCTAATTATGCATAAGTAAATAGCATCCAACAACCTACTGATCAAGAACAACATCAAATGCATCTCCATCATCATGAAGACTCAACCATAAAACTATTTCCATAGGAGTGGCAATAGGTTTGCAGTCTTCAAGGCCAAAACACTACAATAATGTGTCAATATATCTTGTTTGACACAAAGCTATCCCCCCATCAACTTGCATAAAGTGAATGCCCAAATAATGATGCAAATGACCAAAATATGACATCTCAAAAGAGGCATGAGAATCAACTTTAAATTCAATAATATGCTACTCATTAGGACCAATGAGAAACATGTGATCAACATACACAACAATGATCATAAGTACATCATCTTCATGCTTAACATATAAGGTGCTCTCAGCTGGATTGTTCTCAAAACCATGTGCAATCAAGTAGGCATGTATCTTTTCATATGAATCTTTGTGGTGCTTGCTTCGATCCATATAATGCCTTTTTCGACCTAGACACTTTGTTTTCATGCCCTTTCGTTACAAAATCACGAAGTTGAAATACATACACTCCTTCATGTAAGTCACCATTTAGAAATGCACTTTTAATGTCAAAATGATCTACATTTCAACCATGATGAGCTGCAAGTGCATAAATGCTATGAACGGTGGTCATTTGGTACATGGGTGCAAAGGTCTCATCAAAATCAATGTCTCTCTCTTAAGCTTAACCTTTTGCAATAAGCATAGCCTTATACTTGCGAATCGTGACATCATGCTTGTGCTTCAGCTTGTATACCCATTTAGTGCCAATGCCCTTTTTTTGGGAGGAAAATCACATAAAGACTAGGTACCATTCTTCATAATAACATCATATTTTGATTGCATAGAAGCTATCCATTTTTCTGAATTTTGTGCTTCATCAAAAGAAATAGGCTCATTCTCATCACAAAGACTAGAGGCAATCATTGCATATTAATTTGATGCAAAGGAAGCACTATGGGAGCCTGAATGAGTAGGATATGACATAGGTGCATCTACTTTTGTATCTCTCAAATTCTACACCAACCATTTAGGCATAGTCCTTGCCTCCTCTATATGATCCCTCTCATCAAGTGCATCATGTAAATCTACGATGGAATGATTTACATCATCATATGGAACATGTAAAGGTTGAGAAATTGTCTCATTTGGACCAGAAATTGATTATCCACATGTAAAAAGAGGCAACAAAGTGTCATACACATCTCTAGAGCTAACTAAAGTCTCCTCAATACATGAAAGTAATGGCTGAATTGCATCTTCCATAGAAACAACATCACGGCTAAAAAAAATGTGTTTAGTTTATGGATGATACAAACGATAGCCTTTGCTTTCAAACTTGTACAAAAAAAAACATTGCATTACTTTGTCATCCAATTTCCTTCATTGTTGTCCAAATACTAATGCATATGTCAAAAAACCAAAGACACATAGATGACAGTACAACATATCGAGGGAATACCGACGGTCAGCATACCGACGGTTCACTGTCGGTGTTGGTATGACCCTCGGACAATTTGGGAAAGCCGCTTTGCCTCGGAAAGAAGCGTCAGTATAAGAGTCGGTATAAGCGTCGATAATTTACTGGAATTACTGACGCTTATACCGATGCCATCTTTTTAACCGGGCCCGAAACCAAAATTCGTCATTCTGAGTGTTTTGAATCTAGATCTTCTGCTGTCGGGTTTGCGCGCACCAACATCAGATCTCTGTTTGTCACTCTCTCTCCCTCCCTCTCTCTCACTCTCTCTCTCTCTCTCCCTCCCTCTCTCACTCTCTCTCTCTCTCCCTCCCTCTCTCTCACTCTCTCTCCCTCTTTCTCCCTTCCTCTCTCTCCCTCCCTCTCTCTCTCTCTCTAAACAGACCTCTATCTTTATAGATCTGAAGTTTTGGTAAGTAGATTGCACATATTGTAGCACTCTTTTTTCTTTCTTTATGTTTTTGCTTTACTAATATGTTCTCTGTTTGGTTTTGCAAGAGATTTTGGGATCAAATCTTTGGAAATTCGACGAAGGAGAACTTCAAGTGGATTTTGACGACCTTGATTGTGTACTTAAGTCAAGAAGACTTAAGGACTTATGCCAAAGAGACTAAACCTCATTTGCAACACAAGTGCATATAGTGGGAAATTGACACACGCTTACTTGTCAATCTGATCAAACGACCTAACCAAGTGTATGAGGACATGTGCACACATGATGGAAAATGAAGTGGTTCAGCTTATATGTATGAGAAAAGACTAATCCACCTCTCTAACTCACTAAAATACTGAAAGTGTCTGCTGCAATACCACTTACAACAGTTTTTAGTAAATCGAGGATTTCTCCGAGCTCTGAACTCTGAATATAGTCAATAGTGGACTCTTTTCGAAGCTCTTGATGAGACACATCTATTGGAAGTGGTTTCACTTGATTTTGACAACCGTGCTTCAAGTTATGACCAAAATAGTGAATGGTGGGAAACACCCACACTCAGTCCACAACTTCTACAAGCTCACACACACGCTACAGTCGCTCAAAAACAGTGGGGAGGGGTAGACAACAATCCTACACACACATTCCAAGCATTACACACACATAGAAGATCAAAGAGAAGATGAAAATCTGCAAAAAAGAAGCAATTTCGAAAATCAGGAGCTCTCCTTCTTCACAATGGCAAAAAGTCTCTACAAAGAGTCACAAAGTGACTTATTACATGTGCCCTAATTTTGGTCCTTTCACACAAGAGACCGTCACTTTTATTACTAAAAAGTGAAATTCCTACTAAATTACAAGGGATATTTTACAACAAGTTCGGATTATGCAACTAGAGGACTCCTCTAGTGCATTTACATGGCTTGAGGGAATTCTCTAAGACTTTGAAGAAGAAAAATTATGCCCATTAATTTGAAAATTTTGGGGCTCTTCTCTTGTGCTTCTTTGCTCTACAACACTCTCCCCCTCTTTGTCTCTGTCGTCCCTTGATAGGCTTTACTTTCTTGTCTGACACTTGTTTTCTGCATGCATCCCTTGGTCAGTTTTGCCTGTCTGTCAGACTGGCATTACGTTTCAATGGCCCTGATCTTGATTCTTCTTTCACATCCTCTGGGCCTGACGCATTGCTTTGAGCCTGTTTATATTGTTGCCAACACACGCTATCAGCGGAAGGATTATTACTTGCCAAATATTGTCTTGCACTTCTTCATGTATAGTTCCTGGCCCTGGTCCGTCCTTCCCATGAAATGTCCTGGTTCTGATTGTTCTTTAATTCCATTCCTCAGGACCTGGCTGTTTCGCGTTGTTGCCTGATGCGTGCCCCTCCGGGGCTTTGGGCAGAGGGTGGTTCTTTTTCTTTATGATCTTCATTCTTTATTGAGCAGTTTTTGACTTTGATCTTTTTCTTCTTTTCTTCTTGCTTGATTCCCCTTCCACACATCCCTCCTCTTGAACTCTGTCGTCCCCGACAGGCTTTTTGTGGCGACGTGAATAAGTTTGTATGGCTGCTTGCTCTCTTTGATTCAACAAATTAGCGTGACATAGCATAAATTCTTTCCACTGGCTTGACTTCACTCCATCTTCTGGTGCTTGTCGGTGATTCGCAAAAAAGCTGGTTTCATAAGCTACCAGACGTGCATTCAGGTTCGAAGTCATTTTGATAAAAATTTCTGAATCTATTTTGAAGAAGCCGGTGAAAAATGCTTCTTCAAAAGTCTGCATGTATGTTGACGGCAAAACATAAGTCTTGAATAATACGCCATCAGGGTTAAGCGGCTCAGAATAGTAGAGAGATAAAAAACGAGCGCTTCAGAGCCTTGTGTAATGCCGATGAAATTCAAAAAAGTGTATTTTGCATGCTAGAAGACTTGAATTATAGTTAATAGCATGC
Organism: Ceratopteris richardii; assembly: GCA_020310875.1. Taxonomy (NCBI): domain Eukaryota; kingdom Viridiplantae; phylum Streptophyta; class Polypodiopsida; order Polypodiales; family Pteridaceae; genus Ceratopteris; species Ceratopteris richardii. The sequence goes on along the minus strand of CM035441.1, from coordinate 120,185,615 downwards.
TGAAAATCTTATTTGTCATTTTAACTGCTAAGTCCGGGACAGTCACATATCTTGCAATCCAAAATTCCATTGTTTTTACCATATATTCTTCCGTTGGTAGGTAGTTATGTGGTGGACTAGGTAACAATGGGTAATTCAACCATTGATTATTGATGCTTCCCTGGCACTGTCCTTCCCAAAATTGCGACCAGGATCGTCTGCGGGGTACTGGACAAAATGCTGGATTTACTTGAAGCATGTATGGTGATGCTTCCCACTGTACCCGCAGTGTAGGATTCTTTTCCAAAACTTTGCGCCTCCATATGGGATCAGCCTTCTCGAATTCCTCTTGAGTATAATTGAAAGTATTCTTGTCGAACTGGAGGTTGTTGTCCGGCTCTTTATTTGTCGTTGTCATTATATATTGTGGCTTTGTTCTTTAAGTAGTCCATATGGTACATTAAAAGGCTTCAAAATCTGATCCAAGTTTTTGCTCTCGATTTTAGCTTCCTTCATGACTTGGATTATTTGATCTTTAAATTCAGCAGTAAGCTGGGACACCAGTAGTGCCCTTTCCGGTCTGCTCAGTTCTACAATGTCCCGATTATTATGTTCAATTTGGACCTCCTGTTCTTCCCTTAGTGGTGAATGATATAAGGGGGGAGAGAGAGGACGTACCTCAGTCTCCTCAGTAGCCTCTGCGGATTTTGGAACTACTGGTGTCCCCTCAAGTGCCTTCTGCTCTAGCTGCTCTTATAGTTGTTTAATCAAGTCATCTTTTTGCTTGATTTCTTCGTTTGCTTTAGCAATAGTGTCTTTGTGTTTGAGAAGTTCTTGAGCAACAATGTCAAGGTGATCATTGTCTTCTTTACATTGCATGAGATAGCGATTTTCCGCCTTTTTCCATTTAGTCCTTAGAGCGGCTATGTCCTCCATGTACCTCTTTTCCCATTCGGCGATGGTTGCCTGCTCCTGCCTGAGCTGATCTTCATACTTAACCATCTTTTCCTCGAGTTTCCTTGATGTCTTTTTTTGGCTTTTCCTGAACATCTATGGGTTGATCGCCTAGAAGTGCTATCATTAGTTCTTTATTCCTGCTCCTTAGGTTTTGTGCTTCTTCCATACATAACTTTATTTGAGTTTCTAAGACTTTGCTTCTTGTGTTCATGCGCGCCTTTTCAGCCTCGCTAGCTTCATATTTCTTCTTTAATTCTTGGAGTTGTTCTTTCAATTTTGCATTTTCCGTTGCTAAAGTTTGGTATTGATCTTTGACCTTTTGAATTTCACTTTCTTTCTGTAATATATGCTCCTTTGCTATCTTTAGCTCAATAGAAAGATTCTTACCGATTTCTTGAAGTTCATGTTTGTCTTGCATCGCTTTATCGTAGTCTTCATCGGCCTCAAGCATTAGTTGTTGTGTATCCATTGCGGTTCTGATCATGTCTTGCACTACGGGCTTGAGCTGAGTGATGTCAACATTCAACCAAGTTCTGGGTATGCTAGGAACTTCTCCGGTTTGTACATCTTTTCCTTGCTCTACATGGATGGTTTCATTGTGTGGTTGTTTAATTTGTAGTTGTATTTTGGGTTCTTTTCTTTCTTCATCTAAATCAATAACTTTTGTGGCGCTCCCTTGAAACATGACATCCATGGGAGAGGGTTCTGCCACTACCCTTATCGGTGTGAAGGGTTTTGTTTCTTTGACTGTCTCTTCTTGAGGTTCTTTCTTTGGTATCTTGATTGACACCTCTCTCGTAGGTGTTGTCTCCTTGATATGAATTGTGGATGTCTCATTGAGTTTGATTGCATGTGTCCCTTCTTGGTCTACGTCCTTGCTTGCGTCGTCTTGAGTGGGGTGGACTGAGTTGTCATTTATCTTGATGCCTTCCTCTGCTTCATTGTAGTCGACTGCATTAAGTTCCTCCCATTTTCCATCATCCTTTGATTCACTTTGAATATCCACATTCAATAAGGATGTGTCGGGTTCTTCTTGAGCATCCAAAGATGAGCTTGAATTCTCCAACCCTAATTCTCTGTAGCGGTGTACCTTGGTGAGCTTCTTTTTTTCTTCCATCTCGTGGTGGACCTGCTGGTAATGGTGCCCTTGCACTGGTAAATTGACTTGCCCTTCTGTATATTGATGTGTCTCTTCCAGGGCCTTAGTTAAATCTTCTTCTGTAATCGGCCTTTGCTCTTCCATCCTTGTCTTTGGAAGTACGTGCACTCTTTTCGTGGCTGGAACTTCCTCTTCCACTGGCTTTACTTCCCTTAATCTCTTTGTGCCTCTCATTCTGGGTTGAGAGCTAGTTTCTGCTTCTTCCACAATCTTGACTCCTCTTTTCTTTTTAGGAACTGTGGCGACTTTGGCATACTTAGCGATGGCAGTCGACGATGGCATTTCTTGCAGATGCTCTCTAATGCCCAAAGCATGGTAAATCAATATTGTCAGAGCTATACTGCCATTGAGGAACTTCTTGCTGTTCCATTGCTTCTTTGCCTCGAATAGCCGTTCCTGTATGTAAGGAGTCAGATTAATCTGATTTCCAATCTGCTTGATGGCATGGGAGAGTAATTGAACAATAATCTTCTGCGGAGCCGTGTATCGATGCATATTTGGGAAGCAGAAGTGCTGATGAATGAGCCTGACTTCCTCTTCAATATCCACTCTGTTGATGTCGATGAATGTCCTTGTCTTTGCTCCACGGCTTTCGTCTTTCACTATCGTGTTGCCATCCTTCTCCCATCCAAAAGCTTCCTTGATCAAGTCATGTGTGAACTGAATAACTACCCATTCACCTATTTTATGCATAACTCTAGCTTCGGGCACGAATGGATCATGTAGTGCTGGTTGTAAGGTGTTCATGACTTGTGTGCACCTTTGAAAGTCGGGGTTATAGATTGGTAGTTCAAAATATTTGTGTATGCCTCCTTTCTTCATGACGTCTATTGTAGACGGGAGTTCATGCACTACTCTGAAATCTCTGGACATGATCGGAAATTGATGATCCGTATCCATTATTTTCATAGTCGCCAAGAAGAGGTATTCCCAAGACGGTTGATCTTCTTTAAACCAATGTCCCTTTGCTTTGGTGATACTCTAGAGAGGAAATTCCAATACTTCCTCTTGAACTGTTGCTTCAGAATCTTCACAAGCCATCTGCACTTGTAAGGAAAAGTGCATTAGCTTTAATAGAAAGCATAACAACTATGTAGTGCATTGCAGTGATATGTTGTCGTTCCGTCACTCTGTTTCCCTTGGTTCTATGAGTGAGATCTCTTACCACCTCTTTTTACTTCTTTTCCTAAAAGAAAACAAGCATTAGTATAGCCGACGCATTTATTTATTTACATAGTATGTCCATTCCTAAAGAAGTGGAAGCTATGATCTAATCCCCCTTGGAGAATGTGTACCACTAACTTTTCAATGCACGTCAAGTGCCGAATGCTTGGCCTTGTAATGTGGTCCTATTATGCATACTTTAGGTGCATTTGATACTTCATGAGTGCAATTGGAATCCTTTTTGTTGTGGTGGTCCATTCCTTGCGGCTTCTTTGGCTTCCAAATCCACTTCGTTGTCATGTTGATAGGCCGTGTCTTCTCTCTGGTCCTTTGAACTTCATGTAATTCTTTCGATGTCTTAGTGATTGAGGTTTTTCTCTTCATGTTTCTATGATGAATCTTTCTTGGATGCATTGTTTGAATGTCTCGATGTAATGCCTCCGTCCGTTTGTTTATCTCTTGCTTGGCTGCTTGTCTGACTTTTTGGGAATCCATATCTGTTGTCGTGCCTTCTGAGCTTCGATCAAAGGCTTCGGGAGCCATACTTGCAAGAGTCCTTTTGGTTTGGATTTCAGTGAAGCCGACTTATTGTTCTCGTTTTTCTCCTCATAAGTTGGTGTTGATGTCTCTGATTTCTGCACCTGATCCTTGCGCACCCATTTGAATTTGACTGTTCCTTCATGCGAGTATCCGAGTGTTGTTTTCCATATTGGTGGTCCTTCTGTCGTGTGAGAAACTCCATGAGAGTTGGTTTCCTTATTGTCTGGCCATGCACCAACTGAATGGGATGATTTCACCTCATCCTTGGACTCGTTAGGGTTTGAGCTTTCTGCTTCTTCTAGATTGGTTTCTGAGGTATTGGGACTGGAATCCTGTTCCACTAGCTCTTCTTTGCATTCTTCTGCACTCTCGATGGCTTTTGGTTGTTGTGAAGGCTTCTCCCCTAATAGACTAAAAATTTCCTTGTGCCCTATCTTGGCTGAAATATAGCCTTGAGCTAAGTTGATGCTTACTTCATTCTCAATGATCCAATCCTGTCCTAGGACCAAATCTTCTATTAAATCTTCATTCCTGCACACTAAGACTCGTTGTTCCATGGAAGAATTTCCTAGGTGGAGGGATACTATCGTTGCTCCAATGCATTGTATGATTTGACCTCCAATTCCTGTCATTTGAGCTTTTGTGGGAGTCATAATCATTTGAAGATCTTTTATGACCGTATTACGTATGCAACTAAGTCCTGCTCCTGAGTCTATCAAGGCATCTATCATTTTGTACTCTGTCTTGCCAATCCCTAGGTTTAGGTAAGGTTGTGACTTGTAAGCACTAGTCGTGTCAGACGGATGGACTTGGTAATTAGCCATAGGAATAGGCTCTTCTCCTTGGAGATACCGTTCATCTCTTTGCCTAATCCATTCTTTCCTTTTCTTGATGCATTCTAAGGCTTCTTGTCGTGCCTCCTCTCTGATCCATTCTTCCTCTTTCTTCCTATTTTGAGCACCTACCAGACGTGCTAACATTTGATCTGTTAATGGCTCCATGAACCATTTCACTCTGCATCCACTTACGTGGTTAGGAAGAATGTCTCCATCTAAAGTGGCTAGATTAACTGCTTCACTAGTAGAGATCCTATTTATGATCAGAGGTCCATATCCGCGTTTTTGTAACTTCTTGGCATGTTGCTTTAAGGTGTAAACCAAGACTAGGTCTCCTTCTTTAAGTCCTTTGTCTTTTATATGTGCATCATAATATGCCTTTTGTCTTCTCTTGGCTGCATATATTCCTGCTACCGCTTGTAACCTAGTTTCATGTAGCTTCTCTATTTGGTCTAGTTGTTGGGATAATTCATGTCCGATCCATTTATACTGTTGTGCTACTCTCAAAGTGGGGATTAAAAAATCAATTGGCAAGATCGCATTTTGCCCGTACACCAAATTGAAGGGAGTAGTTCCAATGGCAGTCTTGTATGCAACTCGGAAGGCCCAAATTGCATGGTGCAATTGCTTGTCCCAGTTAGACCTCCCATTATTGACAATCTTTGTCAATACCGTGCATAATACCTTATTGGAACTTTCCGCTTGACCATTGGCTTGGGGATGGTATGGGGCTGATTTTTTATGGATCATTAAAAACTCATTCATTAGAGACTCTATCACTTCATTAATGAAGTGTGCTCCTCGGTCACCCACAATCTCAATTGGTAATCCGAAACGAGTGAATATATGCTCAAAAAGAAACTTAGCCGTGGTTTGAGCATCATTCTTTCTAGTAGCCTTTGCCTCTACCCATTTTGTCAAGTAATCTATGGCTACTATGATATATTCAACATGTGATCCTCTAGCTGGTGGGTTGATGGGTCCTATGAAGTCAATACCCCATTTAGAGAAGGCTCTCGCACAAACCATAGGTCTCAATGGCATGTCATCTCTCCGAATTGGGTATTTAGCCCTTTGGCATGTCTTGCAGCTTCATACATATGTTTCAGCATCCATATGTAAAGTTGGCCACCACAAGCCCGCGAAGAGGATCATTTTTACAGTTCTTTCGGTGGAAAAATGACCTCTTGCCGCACCTGTGTGTGCCATCTCTAATATGGGCAAATATTCTCCTTCATGCACACAGAGCCGTAATTGGTTGTCTTTCCCTCTCCTAAACAATTGTCTTCCCAGAAGTACATAATCCTTGCTCATCTCTTCTAGGGATCGTTTTCTTGCCAAGGTAACTCCTTCCTCGTGTTCTCTTGTCTTCAGGAAATTTACTAGGGTCTTGCTCCAATTGGGTGCTATCATTGAGAAAGGTATGGATACATGATCTTCGGGGATTGTCTCTTGACAATCTGCACAGTTACTTACGTAGTCATGGACATCCTTAGGCATGTCAAGCCAATATACTTGCAATCGCTTTAATTCCCTAATGGTTTCATGAGTCCCTTTGTGTGTCCTCCATTTGTTCACATGAGCTTGTTCAATCAGCTTCAATTGTTCGTCTTCCTCAACACATCTTAGTAATACACCATTGGGTTCCTTATAGTACACACTTCCAGCAATAATGTGCAAATTCCTTGATTGGAGAATTTCCTTTTTGCTATCCTTATTGATTGAGTGTTGTGGGCCATGAGTGAGTATTGGAATTAGTTTCTCTGCCCACTTTGGACAAACTTCCAGATTAAACAAATAAGTGTCTCGCAAATCATCGGGTACTCCACTTGGTGGTTCTCCGTGTGTTAACCTAGAAAGGTGATCTGCTCTTACATGCATGTTTCCCTTTTTCACTATCACTTCAAAGTCGAACTCCATCAATAGTAGGAACCATCTTACCAATCTTCTCGTGTTACAAGGCTTATTGACTAGGTACAATAGAGCCTGATGTTCTATGAAAAACTTGAATTTGTTGGCTAAGGGATAGTGTCTAAATTTCTTCACTGCATAGACCATTCCTAATCCTTCTCGCTCGGTAGTGGTATAATTTCTCTCCGCTTGGTTCAGTTGTCTACTTGCATAGGCAATTGGGTGATCTAACTTACCTTCATCTGCCGGTTGGGCTAAGATGCATCCTATTGCATAATTAGAAGCATCTACATGAATATGAAAGGGCTTGTTCCAATTCGGTGTTTTCAGAATTGGAGCTGTGCTAAGTCTCTTCTTTAACTCATTGAATGCCTTCTCACATTCCTCTGTCCAAGTGAATTGAGTTAAGAGTCCATACAGGGGTTTGGCGATTATGGCATACATGGATAAATCAACGGTAGTATCCACAATGTCCCATAAATGCTTGTACCTCTTTCGCATTCTTAGGTCGAGGGAGCTCTAGGATAACCTTAATCTTGTCCTCATTCGTTGATATTCCATTTCTAGAGACTATGTGTCCTAAGATCTTCCCTTGTCTTACCATGAAGACACATTTCTCTAGGTTTAGGCAGACTCTATATTGTCGGCATTTATTAAATATCTTTCGCAATTCCGGTATGTGGTCCAACCTTTGATTTGAATATGTGCATAGATCATCTACATACACTTCCATGCTCTTTTTTAGGAATTCTTTGAAAACATGACACATCAATCGTTGGAAAGTAGCAGGCACATTAGTGAGTCCGAAAGGCATCACTCGAAAAGCATAGACTCCCCATTTGGTCGCGAATGCGGTCTTGTGTTGATCCTCAATAGCAATAGCTACATGATTGTATCCAGAGAATCCATCTAAGAAGCTGTAGACTTCCTTTCCTGCGACTCTTTCCAATAGATGGTCCGTAATGGGCAATGGGTAGCTGTCACGTATGGTGGCTGCATTCACTTTTTTCAAGTTAATGCACACTCTCAGTTTTCCGTTCTTCTTAGGCACAACTACCAATGGCAAGACCCACTCGGTGTGTTCTATTTCATATATGAATCCTGCCGCTAACAACTTGTCTATTTCTTCCTTAATTTTAGCAGCATAGACCTCGTTGTATGTATATGGGAGTTGTTTTTATGGTTCCGCATCTGTTGTCATTGGTATTCTATGAGAACAAATTGAGGGTTCCACACTTTAAGATCCTTATATGTCCAAGTGAATACATCTCAATATTCCCAGATCAATTGTATTAACTCTTCTTCCTCTTCCACTGACACATCTTTGCCTATGTATGTGCATCTTTCTTCTCCATCTTCTACTATTACTATGATTTTTTTCGTTTGTTCTTTGTTGTCGTATGCTTCTTCGTCTCGAGCCTCTCGTTTAGGCATTTGAATGGCTACCTTTCTCTCTTCTACTTCATATCTTTTAAATGTTCAGGAACCTCGAAAAGATCTGGATTTGGTTCGATTTTACTCATGCTTTCCTCTTGCTTTTGTACTATGGGAGCGGCTTCTATTGCCAAGATCTTTGTCGGTTCCTTCTTCTCTTTGGTTCGAATGGTGTCTAGATAGCTCTCTTCTGAATCAAATTCTGGTTCCATTTCTATACTCTCATATTCCTCTTTCCACTCTTTTTCCAAGATTTCTCCCTCTTCTACTTCTTGAAGGACAACCATATAAAGATTCACATCATAGCCTTCCTCGTCTATGCACTCGTTCATTGTCAAGACTTCCTCATTCACACACACATCTAAGGTTGCTAAGATTTCCATCCATCCATGCGGTTCAAAAGTTTCATCAAGAAAGATTTGCGGCATATACCTTGGGTCTTCTACAGGTCTGTAGTTAGGATGTCCTATTGGCCATAGCTGTCTTTTGTTGTCCTCTTTCTTGGATTCTTTACACATCCATAACTGAGCGTCCTCGTGCATCCATGATTGATCGCTTGATCCAGCACTATGAATGGATAGGTCATCGTCCTCCTTGTGTATGGGATTCCATTGTAGTGGAGGGACATCTCGATATGAAAATGTGTGCAAGTTTATCTTGGTGGTATTTCCTTGATGTTGCAGGTATAATGAATCTCTTCCCCAATCTTGCACTACCCGCATTTGCCTCATGAAGGGTCGTCCTAATATCATTTTGTAGTTGTTAGCCTTTTCAAATTTACAGATGGCTAATGTGTGTTCAAATTCAACTCCACAGGTGGTTAATTTGATTCTTTCCAGTATTCCTAAGGGTTTTTCCACATGACCGTGTGTTAATTGGAGCTTCATGCGTGTGGGCCGTAAGGCAGGCTTCCCCCATTTCTCCCAAATCTCCTTGGTGGCGATTCCTACTCCAGCCCCCGAGTCTAGTATTGCTTTGGTCATGTACCCATTGTATGTGACAGGTAGACATGTATTACCTTCGTCTCCTTCACTGAATTCTCCCACTTTATCAACTGGGATTTGTATCTTGGATGAGTTTCCTTTTCCCTTAACTTCTTTTTCTTCCTTCTCTTGTCCTAATTCCATTTGGATCGCTAATTGCTTCCATAATTGCGGTTTAATTTGAAATAATTCTTCCATGGTCAATTTGCATTATACTTTTGTCTTCTTTAGTTCAGTTAGGTTGTGTGAACACATTTCTGAGTCTCCCTTTCCTTTTCCATGTATTGTGGGTGCTCGGATTATCATAGACTCCTTTTCGTATTCTCCCATGTAATTAGGTAAAGTTGAAATGCTATGGGTCTCTTCTCTATTTCGGTCTAGCCTTGACACTTCCTCATATACTTCTTCCAGGTTGGGGCTTGGTTGATAAACTTCTACCTCTATTTCCTCAAAGGGATATGCATGCATGTATGCATATGCATTCATGTATGCATATGCATTCATGTATGCATATGCATTCATGTATATGCATATGCATTCATGTATGCATATGCATGTATGTATGCATATGCATGCATGTATGCATATGCATGCTTGTATGCATATGCATTCATGTATGCATATGCATGCTTGTATGCATATGCATTCATGTATGCATATGCATTCATGTATGCATATGCATTCATGTATGCATATGCATTCATGTATGCATATGCATTTGTGTATGTGTATGCATGTGTGTATGCATATGCATGTGTGTATGCATATGCATGTGTGTATGCATATGCATGTGTGTATGCATATGCATGTGTGTATGCATATGCATGTGTGTATGCATATGCATATGCATGTGTGTATGCATATGCATGTGTGTATTCATATGCATGTGTGTACACATATGCATATTTGTATGCATATGCATGTGTATGTGTATGCATATGCATGTGTATATGCATATGCATGTGTATATGCATATGCATGTTTGTATTCATATGCATGTGTGTATGCATATGTTTGTGTGTGTTTATACATATGTGAGTGTTTATGCATATGCATACATGAATGCATATGCATACAAGCATGCATATGCATACAAGCATGCATATGCATACAAGCATGCATATGCATACAGGCATGCATATGCATACAGGCATGCATATGCATACAGGCATGCATATGCATACAAGAATGCATATGCATACATGAATGCATATGCATACATGAATGCATATGCATATACATGAATGCATATGCATACAAACATATGCATATACATGAATGCATATGCATATACATGAATGCATATTCATATACATAAATGCATATGCATATACATGAATGCATATGCATATACATGAATGCATATGCATATACATGAATGCATATGCATACATGCATGCATATGCATACATACATGCATATGCATACATACATGCATATGCATACAAGCATATGCATATACATGAATGCATATGCATACAAGCATATGCATATACAAGCATGCATATGCATACATGCATATGCATACAAGCATGCATATGCATACAAGCATGCATATGCATACAAGCATGCATATGCATACATGCATGCATATGCATACAAGCATGCATATGCATACATGCATGCATATGCATACATGCATGCATATGCATACATGCATGCATATGCATACATGCATGCATATGCATACATGAATGCATATGCATACATACATGCATTATGCATTCATGTAATGCATAATGCATGTATGCATATGCATACATACATGCATATGCATACATGAATGCATATGCATACATGCATGCATATGCATACATGCATGCATATGCATACATGCATGCATATGCATACGAGCATGCATATGCATACAAGCATGCATATGCATACATGAATGCATATGCATACAAGCATGCATATGCATACATGAATGCATATGCATACAAGCATGCATATGCATACATGAATGCATATGCATACATACATGCATGCATATGCATACATACATGCATGCATATGCATACATACATGCATGCATATGCATACATACATGCATGCATATGCATACATGAACGCATATGCATACATGAACGCATATGCATACATGAACGCATATGCATACATGAACGCATATGCATACATGAACGCATATGCATACATGAACGCATATGCATACATGAACGCATATGCATACATGAACGCATATGCATACAAGCATGCATATGCATACATGAATGCATATGCATACATGAATGCATATGCATACATGAATGCATATGCATACATGCATGCATATGCATACATGCATGCATATGAATACAAGCATACATGTGCATACATGCATGCATATGCATACATGCATGCATATGCATACAAGCATACATGTGCATACAAGCATGCATATGCATACATGAATGCATATGCATACAAGCATGCATATGCATACATACATGCCTATGCATACATGAATGCCTATGCATACAAGCATGCGTATGCATACATGCATGCGTATGCATACATCCATGCATATGCATACATGCATGCATATGCATACAAGCATGCATATGCATACATGCATGCATATGCATACATGAATGCATATGCATACATGCATGCATATGCATACATGAATGCATATGCATACAAGCATGCATATGCATACAAGCATGCATATGCATACAAGCATGCATATGCATACATGCATGCATATGCATACATGCATGCATATGCATACAAGCATGCATATGCATACAAGCATGCATATGCATACAAGCATGCATATGCATACAAGCATGCATATGCATACATGCATGCATATGCATACATGCATGCATATGCATACATGAATGCATATGCATACATGAATGCATATGCATACAAGCATGCATATGCATACAAGCATGCATATGCATACAAGCATGCATATGCATACATGAATGCATATGTATATAAGCATGTGTTGGCCGTATACGAGAAGAAGCAAGTACGAGCATACAAGCAGATCTAGCACTAAGGCAACCCTTTATTTTTTTCAAAACCACTACACCATTTAAAAGTGATTCTCATCACTAAAAACCCCTGTCAATACCATTTTCACCTTTTTGTAGCTCCATTTTGTACAAGCCGAGGAGTCCTCGAGCTTGAGGAGCCTTAGAAGTAGTTGCCTGCCAATTTTCATAATTTTTAGATCTCGTTTGAGCCCTCAAATAAGCCCTGGAACCTAATTTTTAACTAGGCCGGACACTAGGTCTGGACAGGGTCAAAGCTAGTCAAAAACTATAAATAGAGCTAGAGAGCTCATTTTTGGGCTAGCTTCTTGTAGTTTGAGCTTGTATGAGAACTTGGTTGCAATAGAAGTGATTCCATTGTCTTACTCTCTTTGTTCTTGCCGTGTGTGCGCGTGTGCGTGTATGTGTGTGCATGCTTGTGTGCTTCTCACTCACGCACTTGTGCTTCCACTTGCTCGTGGTCTTCATACCATCCTCACGTTTTCCTTGATTGACATTAAAGGAGGTGCTACTCATCGCTGAGCTACACCAAATTTTGGCGCCGTTGCCGGGGAGCGAGCTTTGAGGACGAGCGTGTGATGGTAAGACGTAGAGAGGACGCGTTGGAATGGTAAGTAGTTGGTAAATTTCTGATTTTTCTCCATCTCCATCTCCATCTTCACCTCCTTCTCCATCTCCACCTCCTTCTCCTTCCCCACTACATATTCCCTCTTCCTTGTCATTTCCCTCATTTGTTGTGTGCGAGTTTGAGAGAGAGCGAGTGTGTGTGCTTGTTTTTGTGTGTTTTTGCATGTTTCTTGCAGGTTGCAGCTCCATCATCATCTCCAGCAAGCTCAGCAGGTACAGAATCTGTCTGCACAGTCCCCGAGGCATTGACCTCGAGCTATCGCGACACTCCGAAAATTTCACCCAATCACGATTCTGAGTGCACCACGACACTGCGCAGGGCTAGAGCTCCCAGGATCACTAGACAGAACAGTAAAATTCACCATATCCCGAGCTATTGCGACACCTCGAGGTATCGCGACACTCACGAGCTATCGCGACACTCACGAGCTATCGCGACACTCACGAGCTATCGCGACACCTCACGAGCTATCGCGACACCTCACGAGCTATCGCGACACCTCCCACCTATCGTGACACCTCACGACCTATCGCGACACCTCCCACCTATCGCGACACCTCACCACCTATCGCGACACCTCACGAGCTATCGCGACACTTCGACCTATCACGACACCTCACCACCTATCGCGACACTTCCCACCTATCGTGACACCTCACCACCTATCGCGACACCTCACGACCTATCGTGACACTTCGACCTATCGCGACACCTCACACCTATCGCGACACTTCGACCTATCGCGACACTTCACGAGCTATCGTGACACTTCGACCTATCGCGACACCTCACCACCTATCGCGACACTTCCCACCTATCACGACACCTCACCACCTATCGCGACACCTCACGACCTATCGCGACACCTCCCACCTATCGCGACACTTCGACCTATCGCGACACCTCACACCTATCGCGACACCTCACGAGCTATCGTGACACCTCCCACCTATCACGACACTTCGACCTATCGCGACACCTCGACCCGACCTATCGCGATACACGGCCTTTAACGCATGAAAATTTAGGGTTATTTTTGAGTGATTGGAAGGGTAGTTGAGCTTAATTTTAGGCACCTTGGTATAACTTTAGAACCTTGGAAGTGGGAAAAAGGCCTAGAAACCAGAGAGGGATCTCCTGAACCCTGAGAGCCTGTTTTGACCCTTTAGTGCCTGAATGGTCATAACTTGACCATACGAACTCCGATTGATGAGATTTTGGTCTCGTTGGAAAGCTCGTTGAGAATCCTACGTGGACCTTGACTGGTTTTTGTAAGAATTATACGCGGAGTTTTAGAACATGCATTTTTAAGTTGACCTTTAGGTGGAACTAAGTGGTCCTCAGATTCAGGGGGTACAGTGAGTTACTCCAGGGGGACTGAAAATATTGATGTGTGTCTTCCAATTACTTGTGGTAATAGAGCTATACTAACTGGTGAGCTTTTGCAGGAACTTTGTGTGCACTCAAGGCAATCCAAAGCAAGCTAGCAAGGGTGAGTACCAAGCTTGGGAGAAGGCTTCCTGGGCTTGTGTAGCAGTTTGGTCAACCAGCTAATTGAGGTTGGAAGATCTCTCAACCCTCCTTTGTCAATTCCTAGCCTAGGCTAAGTACGACTTAGGTGTGGTAATTAATTAGGGCAACGTTAGGCACGAATCAAGTCCAAGAGTATTAATCAACCAAGTACAAGAAGTAAGTAGGTCTTAAGTGCGAAAACTCTAAGGGACAAAAGGTAAACTGGAGTCGATCACTTATCAAGTGCGGAAATTCACTTAAGTACTCCTGACGACACGATTTCAGACAAGACCATAAACATAATATTCAACTCAAAAGAACAAAGTGATTGGTGCAAAATTAACCTGCAACGAGAGTGTGCTTGGGTCCCAGGGGGTAGATAAATCAGGCATATGAACCTTAGATCAGGCAGACACTTAGGCCGAGACAGACAAAGCCTCAGATCTTTTGAAGCTAGTGTCAATCACACTGCCAGGTCTTGGGCCCAATAGTTGAGTGATTACCCATACACTCCCAGATCAGAAACAAGTGATTCTGAGATGTCCTATCACATGGAGAGACCAGTAGGCAATTCAGGGTTGGCTTATCTAGAAAAGCCAGAAGGACCTTACAAGACTCAACTGGAATACATCAGGACTAATCGTCTAGGTGCTCGTATCTATGAAGATGGCCTGAGAAGATCAGTGGTCCAGATTAAGAACCCCGATCAACCCCATGGATTAGACCACCCAGTAGTCAAGTTTGAGAATGGAGCATACCTAGATAAAGAGGGGACTATATATGTAGTCACCACTCTTCCTGATAGAACTGATGAGTTTGGAAATGTGATTGCGGAGACCGACATGGGTGATATAGAGCAAGGGAACTTAGAGAGAGAGCCAAGAACTCCCCGTGGTAAATCTGTCTTGACCAGAATCATGACTCCAGAGTGGATTCCACAGGATAATAAAAGCATAGATCTGCTTTTAAACCGAGAAACCGATGAGGCTTTTTGGAGATACAAATCTGCTCAACCCCAGGAAGTGAGTGCCCTCACAATCTATGAGTTTAAAGACCCTGATAGCCCAGGCCAAGTAACCTACCTAGACAATGCATCTGAAAGAATCTTCGTGGTCACTGAGCATGGAAGGCATGCCTACACATGGAAGGGTGAATTTGTTTTTCCCCAACCAAGGTCTAATGTGTCCTTTGGTCACCAAGGAGCTGGGACCTCCCAAGCTCATGGAGCTCAAAGAGATAGAAGTAGAGACAAACCTGAGGTAAGTTTTGCCAACTCCCTGGGAAGAGAAAGACCGGGAACAGAAAGGAATAGAGTGGAACCTGAAAGACATAGAACCCCATGGAATCAAAGGAATACTGACGATTTTCCTTTGCCAAGGCCGAGAGAACACACTAGGACCCTGCGACCAACTCAACTGGTGAAGTCCATGAAGAATTATTTCGATGGCACGGGAGACCCTTATGACCATGTGGCAGAATTTCGGCAAGTATTGAAAGCTGAACAAGTAGAGGACCTATTCACACAATATAATGCTTTCGGTCTAACCCTTAGGAACACTGCCCTTATGTGGTTTCAACCACTAAACGAGAGGCATTTCAGAAACATAGACCAACTCTTAGAGGCATTTATTGTTGAGTTTTCTAAGAGTGGAATCAGGCATAACACCTCCTCACTAATTCATAGCTTCAAACAAACACCTCAAGAGACGGTCAGACTAGCTGGAAGAAGATTTAGGCAGTACCTGGAGAGATGCCCGATGCCGGAGTTACCCACACCAGCCAAACAAGTGGCCTTGTTCTTAGATGGATTGTTGAGCACCAAGCTCAGGTCATATGTGTATCTGAAGGACCCCAGAACGATAGAAGAGTGCGTGCACATGTGCATAGACATTGAGGACAATCTAGGTGAGGAATTAGAACTATCAAAAATCTATAAGGATTCTGATAGCTCTAGTAACCTGACATCTGGTCAATCCACATCTATTGAGGAACTTGCAGAGAAGGTAGCCCGAAAACTAGGTGTCTCTAGCAAACAAATTCCGAGATTTGCCCCAGTTAAGCGGTGTTACAATTGTGGCGGTGACCATATGGCAAGTGTATGTCCCATTATGGCCCAACCCCAGGCGAATCCTAGTAGCCAGTACTGCACCATAGAGCGCAGGTACACCAACCACACTGCACAAGACTGCCCATATAACAAACAAACTGTTAGGCAAAATTACCCTCAGCCATATCCACAACAGGGTAGATACCAGAATCAGTACCCACCACAACAATACAACAGACCACAGCAAACTTATCAGCCACCTTATCAAGGGCAGCAGAGACCTCAACCAGTCCTAGTGCAGCAACCCCCTGCTCCAACCAATGTGATCCCAGTGAAATATGCATCCGCTGAAGAAAATCCAAATAGAGCCATAGTCCCAGTCACCCCATTACTATCAGACAGTGATCCAAGTGACCATAGTTTTGACTCCGCACATATTGACAGCCCACAGGCTTACTACATGCAGTCACCTGAGCATAACGAGTCATACTATTATGAGGACCCAAGTGAAAATAGTGGGGAACCTGAGTATGCCAATGTCATGTACACAAACCCCAACTCTAGAACTCAACCTAGGCAGGTACGACCCCCATTTCCTAGAGGACCATGCTTCAGATGTCAGGGAGATCACCTTATACGTGATTGTCCACTGCCTTTCCCTACACAACCTCAACCAGTAACCATTCAGGGTTTCTGCCAAGACTGCGGGAAGGAACATCTCCTACGAGATTGCCCAAAGAACCCTAATAACATGCCTAAAATCACTCCTATCAATGTTGTTGGGTTAGTGGTAGACTCCACAGGGAGTGTGACTTCCACTGCACCTATGCAGGTGATCACAAGAGCCCAAGCACTACAACAAAACCAAGGTGTTGGTCAGGAAAAGAGCCCCGAGGTGAGTGAAACAGAGAGCATAACCAAAAAGAGGACTAGAGCCTGGAAGGATAGTCGTGAAAGAATGAAAAGGCAATGGGCAAAAAAGATAAACGAACTTGAAGAAAGCTTGAGAGAAACCAAGGCAAAAATCATAGAGATCACATCTCAACCGCACTCCCACACACTTCCACCGCTACCATCCCCATCACCCTCCATTCCTCCACCCTCTAATACACCCCACGTAACCCACCCACCACCCCGAGTAGGATCAGTATTAGCTGATCCCACTCCTGAAGGCTTGGACATGATGTTCAAGGCCTACCAGGCTCGACTTCAAGAAGGGCCAACAGCTGCAAACCTAGACAATGAGTTACCCTAGAGCAGACTTAGAGATTGAACGGATGAAAATGTGCATGAAAATGGTAGAACAAGCTCAAGCTATACTTGAGACTAGTCAAAAGTTCAATCAGACAAACTCTGT
The DNA here is from genome assembly GCA_020310875.1 of Ceratopteris richardii. Lineage (NCBI taxonomy): Eukaryota > Viridiplantae > Streptophyta > Polypodiopsida > Polypodiales > Pteridaceae > Ceratopteris > Ceratopteris richardii. The sequence goes on along the minus strand of CM035441.1, from coordinate 120,168,103 downwards.
GAAGCCGGATTTGCATTTCCAAGGCTTACTAGAAAGATTAGAGCAGTTGGTAAACAAATCACAAGTTTCTTTACCTCCACAGGCTCAACCAGTTGTTGAAAGAGGAAGCTCACCACCAATGGGAGCTTATGTTCCTAATTCCACGGATGCTGGAATACCTCCTTCAATTCAACAGTACTCTCAAGAGTTCTTGCGGGAAATACAAGAAGAGAAATGGGCCAAGGAGAAGGGTGATTCCCCTCCTATTCCTGAGATTGATGATCTTCATGATCAATTTCCCCAAGACATTCCGTCTATCTATGGAGATCAAACAGAGCAACAAGAGGATGAGAGATTAGATTTTGAATCTAATTCTTTACAAGAGTTTCCTCATTTCACAGGCCCATGGGAATCTGAATCTCTCTAGATCAGAGCTCCCACAATATTGGTAAGAAATGAAGACTCAGTGATTCCAAGAAACACTGATGTTGTGAAGAACACTAAGGTTCAATGTCATCTCACTGTGGAAGAGCTGCTCAAAGCCAAACCGGAGCTCTGGAATCATGTGAAGGATCAGGTTCCAGAACTTGATTCCAATATGCCAAAAGTAGGCCCTAAGCAGAAAGTACCAGAGATACCTCTCGACAAGATAGGAGACATGAGCGAAGGTGAAGAAGGTAACACTTATCTTCCGATCACCTATCAAGGTTACACAACCAAAGCAATTGTGGATTCGGGTGCTGGTGTTGCTATTGCGACCACCTCCTTGTGGAAGCGATGGGGCAAACCCACCTTAAGACCAACGAGAATGAAACTTCAAATGGCAGATGGTCATTTTGAAAGACCTCTAGGATTGCTTGAAGGGATAACTCTAACCACTTGTGGTGTAGAGTTTGAACATACATTTGCTATATGTGACTTTGAGAAAAATAATGTCTACGAGATGATCCTAGGAAGACCCTTCCTATGACAATTGCAAATAGTACAGGATTGGGGAACCAACTCCTTGTACTTACAACACTTAGGGGTCACCACCAAGGTCAATCTGAAGGATTACACCTTCAGAGATGTACCACCCCTACAGTGGAATCCTATCCACAAAGCGAAAGAAGATTCTATCTCCGTGCATTCTGGAAGTTCACCTGATCCATCATGGCTGCATGAAGATACTCACTTGTGGATGTGCAAGGTCGCAGAGGAAGAGGAAAAGCGCCTAAAAGCGAGAGAAGAAGGAACTCCCCCAGGAGATAGACCAATAAAAGACCCAGCCTATACACCGATGATATTTCCAGATGAGGAATTTGAGCCTCATGGTTGGGCAGAAATCTTAGCTACCATGGACATTGCAGTCAATGAAGAACAATGGACACCCCATTGTGATGAGGAGGGTTATGATATTTCAGTGTTCATGTGTCAGCCCTTGTTGGAAGAGTCTGATCCTAGTGAGTTCATAGAAGAAGAAGAGAATGACGATGATCTAGAATCCATTGTGATGGATACTTACTTTGACTCAGAGGAACACTATTTAGAAGATATAGGAGTGTTAACCCAAAAAGAAGAAGAACCCCTCACAAGTATTAAAACGATAAATTCAAAGGAAGGAAGTGAAGGGGGTCAAAAGAAAAAGAAAAGAAAAGCAGTGAAACAAGAAGAGGAAGAATCATTGTTTGAAGTACCAGAAAATTTCAAGAAATATGAAGTGGAAGACCGAAAAATTTTGGTGCGGATGCCTAAGAGAGAGGCCATTGTGGGAGAAGCATATGACAATAAAGAAAAGACCAAAAAAATTATAATGACCATTGAAGGGAACGAAGAACGATGTACGTACATAGGAGATGACCTAAGTGCAAAAGAAGAAGTAGAGCTTGTAGCTCTATTAAGGGAATATAGGGATGTGTTCGCATGGCACTATAGAGACTTGAAAGGAGTAGATCCAGAGATTTGCTCTCATACGATTCCGATGACCGCTGATGCCAAGCCCACCAAACAAAAGCCCTACACATATAATGACAATTATGCAGCCAAAATAAAAGTGGAAATTGACGGCTGATTGAAGCTAGATTCATCTATGAGATTGAGCACACTGAATGGGTGTCCCCCATTGTAGTGGTGCCCAAGAAGAATGGGAAATTGCGAGTGTGCATTAACCTTAAAAAAGTTAATGCCGCTACGATCAGAGATAGTTATCCACTTCCAATCACCGAACATCTATTGGAGCGTGTGACAGGCAAGGAAGTTTATAGCTTCCTTGATGGATTTTCAGGTTACAACCAAGTAGCCATTGCCCCCGAAGACCAACACAAAACAGCCTTTGCCATAGAATGGGGAATCTTTGCATTTCGTGTGATGCCATTTGGGCTCACCAATGCACCTGCAACATTCCAAAGGCTCATGTGTCATGTCTTCAAAGAGTTCTTGCGAAAGAGCTTAGAAGTATATGTGGATGATTTATGCGCTCATTCCCAAGAAAGAAGTTACCACATCCCTGAGCTCAGACAAATCTTCAATAAGTGTAGAGATTATCGAGTGTGTCTGAACCCAGAAAAGTGTGTGTTCATGGTACGACAAGGCAAGATCTTAGGTCACATTGTTTCCAAGAATGGAATTTCAACAGATGAAGACAAAGTAAGAGCAATAGCGGAGTTGCCAAGACCAAGGAATGTTAAAGAGGTACAAGCCTTCATGGGCCATTGTGGATATTACCATAGGTTTATCCACATGTATGCCATCATAGCTAAACCTCTTTATGGGTTGTTAACAAATTTTGAGTGGAACGAGGAATGCGAGAATTCCTTCAACGAGCTGAAAAGACATTTGTGCACAGCACCAATATTGACTACTCCGGATTGGAGCAAACCCTTCCATGTCCATGTAGATGCCTCCAATTATGCAATACGATGTGTGCTAGCACAACCCACAGGTGAAGGAAACCTGGATTTGCCGATAGCATATGCTAGTAGGCAATTAAATGCAGCTGAACGAAATTATACCACAACGGAAAGAGAAGGCTTAGGCATGGTATATGCCGTGAAGAAGTTTAGACACTATCTATTGGCCAATAAGTTTAAGTTTTTCACCGATCATCAAGCTTTACTATATTTGGTCAATAAACCTTGCAATACAGGCCGCTTAGTAAGATGGTTCCTCTTACTAATGGAATACGACTTTGAAGTTGTTGTCAGGAAAGGTAGAACCCATCTTAGGGCAGACCATCTTTCTCGCATCACTTCCGGAGAGCCACCGCAAGGAGTGTCTGATGAATTGCCCGATGCTTATCTGTTCAATTTAGAAGTTGTTCCTAAATGGGCAAATAAGTTGGTACCAGTCCTAACCTTCGGGCCTGCAAATAAAAATGTTAAAACAAGCAAAGAGGAAATTGTAAAATCACTAAAGTATCAAATATTGGCCGGAAGTATGTACAAGCAAGATACCGAGGGCGTATTAGCTTGTTGTGTCGAGGATGATGAACATGCTAGTTGGTTGCAACAAGCCCATGAGGGACTGCTAGGAAATCACTACCCTAAACAACGAACATTGTAGAATCTAAAACGTTTAGGAGTGTATTGGCCTAGCATGGACAAAGAAATACAAGAGTGGATCCACAATTGTCCAGTGTGCCAGAAGAGACCCCCAGTGGAACATGCCACTCTTTATCACGTGTCATTAATCCCAGATTGGAGTGCTCCATTGGTCGAGTTCATGAGATCGGGAACATTACCCAATCAGGCTAGTCTTGCAAGAAAACGGAGCATGGAGCAAGAGGCTCAAGACTATGCCTTAGTAGGAGACAACCTATATCGAAGAGGCAAGGATGGTTACCTAAGACTGTGCATTCATGAATCAGACTATTTGAAAGTCTTAGAAACTGCACACAGCGGTGCTGCAGGTGGACACTTTGGGCCTGACAGAGTAATTAAGACCATTCTATTCTCAGAACTTTGGTGGCCCACTCTCCATATGGATGCACATACTTATGTGAAGAGTTGTGACACATGCCAACATGCCCAATATCCGATAAGAAAAGATGAAATGCCTTTAAGGCCAATGATGGGAGGACGTGCATTTTCAAAATGGGGTATAGACTTTGTAGGTCCCATCAACCCCCCAGCTAGAAACTCCCATGCAGAATATATTATTGTAGCCACAGATTACCTTACAAAGTGGGTGGAAGTAAAAGCCACGACAAAGAATGATGCTCAAACGATGGCTAAGTTCTTATTCGAAAATGTGTTCACTAGATATGGGTTACCAATAGAGTTGGTTAGTGATAGAGGTACGCACTTCTTGAATGAGGTCATTGAAAATCTCCTTCAAGAATTCATGGTGATACATAAGAAGTCTGCCCCCTATCACCCACAAGCTAACGGACAAGCCGAGAGCATGAATAAGATCCTATGTAACGTATTGATGAAACTTGTAAATAATAAACGCCTGGATTGGGACAAACAACTTCATCATGCTGTTTGGGCATACCGAGTTGCTTACAAAACGGTACTCAATGCTACCCCATTTCAGATGGTCTTTAGATAGAATGCGGTGCTACCATTAGATTTCCTAATTCCAGCTTTAAGGGTAGCACAAGAGCATGAGTGGAATGGACATGAGTTGTCCTCTAGGATCTTTGATCTAGAACGTTTAGGTGAGACGAGGTTACGAGCAGCAGCAGGCATCTATGCTGCAAAGAAACGGCAAAAGGCATACTTTGATGCCCATGTGAAGGATAAGGGCTTGAAAGCAGGAGATCTAGTTTTAGTCTACACCTTGAAACAACATGCAAGAAAGTTAGAAAAGAGAGGCTACGGCCCTATGATCATCAATAGGATCTCCACGAGTGGAGCAGTACAACTAGCCACTTTAGAGGGGGATGTGCTCCCAAACTATATTAGCGGATGCAGAGTCAAGCTGTATCAGCAACCCCTCACAGAGGAAATGCTAAGTCGACTCAATACTGCTAAGCAACGTAAAGAGGAGGAAAAACGAATTCGAGAAGAAGCACAGGCAGAGGCCTTAGAGCGTATCAGACGAATGAAGTTGAGGAGACAAGGGAGGGATCAGCCTGTGACTGACACTCAAGAGTCTCCAGGCTATCATATGGCCATGTGTGAGGCTTCAGGTGAACGTACCCATAAGATAGTGGACCGACGACCTTTTGTGACCCTAGAAATAGGACAAAGAGACAGCACAACAAGCGTGAGAGCTTTAATTGATTCAGGAGCAGCCACAAGTGCAGTTCGGCTTTCTTATTGCCAGCAGCTGCAATTGGAGGTAAAACCCCTAGAAGCATATCTGATAGGATTAGGAGGTGTTGAAACCCCTTGTATGGGAGAGGTGGATCTTCCCCTCTACATACAAGAGGTCCTCATGCCAGCAAAAGTGCTAGTGTGTGAAGACGAGGATCTGACCGAACCTCTTGTCTTAGGCCAAGACTGGATCTATGATCACGCAGTCAACCTCAACCTAAGAAGTGGACTTCTTCAGGCTTGGGTAGGCCAAAGCCGTCTCACGATTGAATTAGAAAATCAAGCACTCAAACCAATAGAACAGGCACCAACTCCTGGTCCCTCCAGGAATCCACATGAAGATAACAATGTTGTCCTTGTACAAACTTCTATGGTGCAGAGGATTGTCAATCTTATTGAAGGTACAGGAGCCAATAAGGAGTTCCTAACTGATCCAAGGAAGATTCTAGACGAGCAGACCAAACATCACTTGACACGAAGGAGGCTGCTGATCAAGAGGCAGGAGCGCCAACCCGTGCAACACGGAGCATCTTGTGGCGCGAAGCAGATCTGGATACGCAAGGATGGGAAACCCACAACTCTAATAGCAGACTCTCAAGGAGACAAGAAACGAGCCTCACCGTCAAGGAACAAAGTGAAGAAGCCCCCTAGGATAACCCCTAGGCATACCATTTCTATTTGGGCTCCTAAGCGGTCAATGAAGGCCACCCCTAATGCTAGACAGATATGGGTGCCCAAGGCTTGCTTACGAGCCCAAATTACTTCACCTTCAAGCACTAGGATGAAGCAACTTCCACAAGCACTCTTGGCCAACAACTCAGAAAATGAAAAGATACCTACACCTTTCACTGTCCCCACTCCCATCAACCCTAGGAATGTCTGGAAATGGGTACCCAAAAGGTCCCAAATACATCACACTCTCATCCAGAAATCTTCACCTGTCTTTAGCTCTAAGAGCTACGACTCCTCTATCAAAGTGTGGAGAATTAAACTGTGTACTAAACCCCCTGACCCTATTCTGTAAATCCGTCCACACTAACACAGGAGCATTCCGAGCCCATTGCATAACCAAAGTATGCATCTAGGATGACACTGACCTTTAATCACCACTCACACCTATCACAAACACTTCACCACTAACCACTGACCTCCGGGATTGTCATGTTAGTATTGTGAAGGGAACACCATTACATCTTGTTTCCTATGCAACACTAATGTGCCTTTCTTCTTCCAGCAGATAAGCAACCTACTCTCATGGCAACAGCGGCAGGCACAAGCTCTCAGGCAGGCTCTGGTGCTCCAATCAATTGGGATGCCATGCTAGTGGAGGCCCCACCAACAGCTCGGCCTGAAGAGTTCGTGAATGTGCGGAGAATTCCTATTCCAGATCCACCCAATGGCCTAACCGAAAGAGTAAAGGGGCATTCTCACTGGTTCAATGAGATGCCAGGAGATTTGGGAGACGCGGATCACATCTGGGAATCCAAGATGGAATGTGGAGGAGTGTGGTGGACCTTCCAGTTCTTCTCACAAGAATTCGAAGCATTGCAAAATGCAGCTCCACTTCAAGATATCTGGCAAAAAGCGGGATTACAAACGTATTTTAGTGCAGCTCTGCCTAAACCCGATTTCCTCAGGTGCTACTACCTAATTGCCACGCTGAAGCCGACAGGGGATAAAGATCATTCAGACACATTCTGGGTGCCCTCCTTGTCAAATCTGGAGGAAATGAGGAAGTTTGAATTGAATGTTACTTTAATCAGGGAAGCACTTCAGATGTATGGCACGCATGTACCTTCTGACCGCGACCCCTTGATACCTGAGTCGATGAAAAGCAATAGAATCAAGAAGCTAAAAGAAATGTGCGCCCTCACCCCCAACATCGCCATACCTTTGCGGATGTGCCTCCAACACTTCGCATTCCCCGCTCAGGACCGTTTCACTCAACCTCACAAGAAAATATGGTATGGGCTATATCTAGCAGAGACTGGAAGCTTGCCCATTAAGATGCCGGTATGGATCTTAGACCAAGTGTATGAGGCAGGCAAGCGGGGAGTGAGAAAGCCTACTCTACATGGTTGTTGTGCGCTTACAAGAATTATCTATAGATGTCTTGCATATGATTTGCCAGTTGCCAGAGCCCTAAAGTATGCACAACTGGAGTTGTTCAAAGGGCGGAAGTCAGGGAGCCAGCCTGCAAAACGAATGCGTGGATCGCTCTCCCAGGTAACGATCCCTCAAGAAGCCACGACCGAAGCTTCTCCCCGACCAGAAGCTCAGGTCACACCTTTCACGATCCATCTTCAAGGAGTTCAAGCTGGGGAGGTGGTACAACCCGTTCCATCCGCCCCTCCACTACCTACCGATGCAGAGTTTGCATCTATGGCCACCTTCACAGAAGATCCAAACTTCGATTTTGAAAGATTCCTGCAGACGGTCCCCCTATCAGACAGTGAAGATTCCCCTGACAATGTTGATCCGGGTGCATCAGTCCAAAGAGAACAGCCACGGGGCGAGACGAGCAGAGTACATGGGGAAGAAGTGGCACAACATCCTCATGACCCAAACACACAAGTTCAGGAAGGTGCACAAAGAAATGACCCAGAAGACAGTGAAGAGGAGGCCCCTGCCTACACAGCACAACTCAGACGGCTGTACAAGACAATCAAGCAGGTACAGAGAAGACATAAGATGACAGAAGAGGCGAATAGAGCTCTAGTGAACCAGATGCTTCAAACCGAGAATGTCGACTCACACTTTGTGGAATCATTGAATCTATTGGCAGAGACATGTGGGATCGGGGAAGCATTGAGGACAATGGTCTATCAGGAAAACCCTATCTATGATCAACGAAGGATTGATACACGGCCACGACGAGGGAAAATGATTCAAATGGAAGTCTCTACTGCCTTGCCTACCACCATTTCAGAGGATGTTCACATGACGAGCCCAAGTCCCGCTGACGAACAAGAGGTAATTACTCAGGTACCATCTCCACCGTCACCTTCCATTCGACCCTCAGAACCCTTCTCCACTAGCCTTTCTGAACAACCGATGTCCACCCATCATGAAACCATTGTACACACCTCTGTTTTTACATCCTTCCCTTTACCCACATCCATCACTTCCACCCTAAATTTTGAACCTCACACCGGTCATCCTGCCACCGATCAAACCATAATAGGTCACCCTTCCTATCTCCCCGCCCTTGGACAACCACTTGCCACTAGCCAGCACTCATCCCATCCTTTTCCATTCACCCACACCCAAACCCTATCCACCACTTCCCTAGTAACCGCCTCATGCTCAACCCAAGTCACACAACCGTCATTCTGGATGAACCTTGTAAATATACTCCAGCAGGTGGATAATTATAATAAAAAGTCCCTTTCCCAACCCCACTCCCCCACATTCACTGCCACCACTATCACACCACCCACCATTCCTGTATTCACAGTTCACGAATCACACACTCTCACGTCCGATCCCATGGACATCTCACCATCCACAGGATCACCCACCACCACTGTTATTCCAACATCACCACGTGTCATTTCACTTACGTCGCTATTTCCAAACACTATAGGCACGGCATCCACTTTTCCCTTTCCCATCTCTCGACCCCTTGCATCTTCCACCCTCACCCCTGCACCCACCTCATTTAGTCATGCACTCAACACCATGCTCGAAGCTACTGCCCAACTTAAATAGGAATACAGGTTATTAGAAGAAAACAATAAGGAGCTCTGTACATTGTCATCCCACCTCCAGGCACGTGTCACTGCCTTGGAGTTGTCTAATACGGAGTTACAGCAGGAGGTGACGACCCTCCAACAATATCAGGTGTAGCTCGAGTCCACACATACAGAGAAGAGTAGGGCAACGGAAGAACAACTTAGAGATCAGCTAGCCCGTAACGCTAGACTACAACGAAACATGGCTCTACTCCGACGCCATTTAGCGGCTGCCCAAGAAGAAAACAAAAGACTACAACAACAAAATCAAGACAACCTCGAAGCAGCCATGGAAAATACTCCAGGGGCACCCATCGACCCTGCTAAATTCCAAGCCATCCCCTCAGAGAATATACAACAAATATTAGAAACCTATGCCACTCTCTTAGAAGCTCATGATCAGCTTGCTGACCAAGTCAAAGACCTACAGAAAGCCCAAGTGCCTGCACCACACCAACAAGAACCTAAAGAGATGGCCAACGCTGCAACCTCACCAGAGCCAGAATTATCAGTAACCAATGAGGTACTTGAGCTACGGCAACAGGTGGCAGAACTAAAAATTAAATTGTTACAGTATGAACGACCTCCCTCTCCACCTGATCAAACCATAGAAGAAGACACAGTAGTTATTCCAGTGGAGGAGACATTTGAAGACAATTATGAGCCTCAACCCCTTCCAGGAGGCAGAATTACGGAGGAAGGCCAGGATACATATGAGGAACCCCTGTCAGCATGGATGAAGCAGGTAGAGGAGATGGTCCACACTCACGAGGAGCGCGTAGCAACTCAGATGCTAGCAATGAAGGCCATTGAAGAAACCATACTTCAATCTGAGTATTTCAGGCACCTTGCTCCTAGACGACTCATCACGAGCTCAGAATTACAATATAAGCCATATTTTGTATTGTTGGCCGACTACAACGCAGAGATCAAAAGAGTCACCAACAAGTGCCCTACCTTCACCACCCAGTTCGAACCAGAAGATATACCAGAGGCAGCCAGAAAAGGGGCGATTTTTCAACCTACTTGGAGGCAAAGATTACTGGAAACATACCCGGAAATGCTGAGAACATGGGATCACGCTCCCATGCATTTGAAGTATAACCCCTGTTATGGGCCAGTACAAAGAAGAAGATCATGGAAGGCCTTCGCCATCAAGGTTTAGAACAACGCAAATTGTAAAGAATGGCTCAATTACCCCGCAATCGCACCCCCAACCGACACACCTACAGTATCATACATGATAGCCACCATCAGACATTGGATGCCACGTCTCCACCCCATGCCGGATGTCGCCGCTCAAATGATGCTCAAAATTTTGGACATGATGCAAGTGGTCCTAAAGACCTTTCGAAATGTACGTAACATCCAGCCTTCAATCTCGGGCTTCATCAACGGTAATTATGATTTGCTATATGACATGAGCACGACCCCTAGCATTCGAGTAGCATACGCATGGCATGCACGAATAAGATATCTCCCTGCCTGCTACAAGCAAACCTTTGATGATATGTTCACCACGGGGTTTTGGGAGTCACACTCCGAAGTGTTCGCACCACGCCCAACCCACCTGCTACATCTATTCGCGTGTGAACAAACCATGCACTCAGAGCTCTACACCATACCACACCCTGATATGCCGGGTGCGGTCAATTGGGATGCCCTCCAGAGAGACTTGGTTCGGGGACTACGCATCAAGGAACAAGAAGTGGCAACCGACCTCTTGCAGGAATACATTGATCAAACAGTGGAGCAGAGGTCTGTCAGAGGCGACAGACGCTAGGGGGGGGAGAGTGTTGGCCGTATACGAGAAGAAGCAAGTACGAGCATACAAGCAGATCTAGCACTAAGGCAACCCTTTATTTTTTTCAAAACCACTACACCATTTAAAAGTGATTCTCATCACTAAAAACCCCTGTAAATACCATTTTCACCTTTTTGTAGCTCCATTTTGTACAAGCCGAGGAGTCCTCGAGCTTGAGGAGCCTTAGAAGTAGTTGCCTGCCAATTTTCATAATTTTTAGATCTCGTTTGAGCCCTCAAATAAGCCTTGGAACCTAATTTTTAACTAGGCCGGACACTAGGTCTGGACAGGGTCAAAGCTAGTCAAAAACTATAAATAGAGCTAGAGAGCTCATTTTTGGGCTAGCTTCTTGTAGTTTGAGCTTGTATGAGAACTTGGTTGCAATAGAAGTGATTCCATTGTCTTACTCTCTTTGTTCTTGCCGTGTGTGCGCGTGTGCGTGTATGTGTGTGCATGCTTGTGTGCTTCTCACTCACGCACTTGTGCTTCCACTTGCTCGTGGTCTTCATACCATCCTCACGTCTTCCCGGATTGACATTAAAGGAGGTGCTACTCATCGCTGAGCTACAACATGCATATATACATCGGATGAGATGAGATCCTCACATTGCATCAGATGGGATCTCCACGTACACCTTAGGGAGCGCATGATCATGACGACTCCAAGATATATCATATCCGTAATGGAGCTCCAGTTATGGATGCGGCCGGAAAGTCAATGCGTCAGCGCATTCGACAACTTTGCTCCATCGACTTCGGTCATTCAGTAATGTTAAAATGGAGCGAAGAGGATAGGGACTCTAAAAATCATATCACACAATCCATATATGAAGAGTACCGGCCATCACTTGGGAATCCTATTGTGAGTTCTGAATGGATTCAGCACACGACATGCGAGGTGATGTCTCATCGACGATCGGAAGCTCATGATGCTTTTAGAGCAGGCTTACCGAAGCTTGTATGGCTAGACGTCGAAGAATGGGAATTGATTCAGGATGAGCAACAACATACTCCTGATCGATATCGTCAATAGAGAGATGCGATGGCCACATGTTTAGATACGGTTGGAACGTCGCATTTAGGTAGCGGCGGATACGACAGTATGTGCTACCAATTTGTAAGTATCATGTTAATTATTGAAGTTGTTTGTGTTAAGCACATTATGTATGTTCATCTAAGATTTTGCATATTTATTATAGTTGGCAGTGGGTCGTCCTCCGACGTGAATTGAAGAATCATATGGATATGAGATGGACTGATTGCACTGTTACAAGACTTAGAGGGACACAGTGCAATCGTCTCATGGGAGAATATTCTTGATTAGGTAAAGTTATATCTTGGTTTCGTGTTTTTAGTTGTTGTTTATAAATGTCATGTTAATTGGTCTTATTTTATACATATGTTTTGTTGCAGGATTGTAGGTGTAAATATTTTGATCAATGCCACAATTTTGTATCACACTCGCATACAGCAATGATGTAACATAATTTTGTATTCGATTCCTATATGGAAGTGTTTTGTCACATTGCCACAATTTTGTAATACACTCCTATGTGGCAATGATGTACCATTTTTGTATTCAATTCCTACATAGAAGTGCTTTGCCACACTTTTGTACATTTTCCATTTATGGAATATACAACTTTTTGTACATGATTCATTGTTCATTTTTGCTCATATAAGTTTATGTTTTGGTTGCCATTAGAGTACATAACACATGTACTCAGTTGGGCAGAGTGTATTGTCTTTTGCTAAATAACATCATGCTGTAGCAAAAGACAACACACTCTGCCCAAAAAAATGTGCAGATACAATCGTCGGTATACGCGTCAGTAGCTCCAGTATGGACGTCGGTATAGGCGTCAGTACACTCAGTATGGGCGTCGATATAAGCGTCGGTAATACTGGCATATATACCGATGCCTATACCGACACACATACCGACGCTTATACCGGCACGCATACCGACGCTTTCTTTCCAACACGTATACTGACTCTAACACCGACGTCGCGAAGATATCATGCTCGTTCATTTTCCTTGGTAGCAGCCTCGTTATACCCTCAATATGTTGTAGTGTGAGCAACAAATGGCTTGAAACCATGCTAAGCCTCATATGGAGTGGTAGATTGCAGTGCTTTGGTGGGACACTTGTTAAGTACATATGTTGCACACATAATAACCTCAAGCTAGAAGGTATGTGGTAAAGCCTAGCTTTTGACCATACATCTTGCCATCTTCGTGAGAGATCTATTCTTCCTTTCAACAACTCCATTTTATTGAGGTGTATATGGCACTATTGTTGGAGTTAGACGTCTGCGGAAGCATGCAAACAACACAAGGAAGAAGAAGAAGCTTGGAGCACACCACACAATACTAAATGTATTACCACTGGAATGTACAAAGACAAGTATCCTGTTAGGGCGATAGGCATATATACAAGCGAGGGAAAAAAAACCTCCTAAAGAGGGAAAAAAGTGCCCTGGTGGTCCTAATGTGTTCACACAGATCACTACCTAAATATATCAACAAATCCCCCTAGGAGTGATGTGATGAACAAGGAGCTGGCACTCATGTATAAGGAAGTGCCAAGCTATGTGGAATCAATCCACAAAAGGAAGTAAGCCTAAAGCTTTGCAGAAATCTTCAAACTTCCCCTAGCGAGAGCCTTCGTGAAAAGGTCTACAATGTTCCCTGTGTGGGCACATATGCCAAGATGATCTCCCAACAGAGAACCTCTCCTTGACATAATGATAATGCACCTCAATGTGCTTAGTGCGAGCATGGAACACCGCTGGGTTCCTTGAAACTGCCAATGCACTCTGACTGGCAGTGAAGATGGTGTGGTAGAAGATTGACCAACACCCAAATTAGCCATAAGGCATCTGAGCCACACACACTCAACAGTCATTGTGAAAGGTGCCCTATACTCAGCTTCACAATTGGAAGTGTCCACAATAGGCTGCTTCTTGATCAACCAAGATATACGTGAGCTACCAAGCATGAAGGAAAAGCCACTAGTGGACACACACGTGTCATAGCAACCAACCCAATCACTGTCAGAAAAAGCATGCAAATTTGGCGGTAGTGATCCTCCCTTGGGATAAAACAATCCAAGGAGCCGGGTACCACTCACATAATGAAAGATGCACTTAATTGCCTGCCAATGCTTGACACTTGGGCAATGCATAAACCTGCTCATCTGTGAGACAACAAATTGAATATTTGGCCGAGTAATGCATAAGTAAATCAAGCATCCAACAACCTGCTGATAGAGAACAACATCAAAAGCATCTCCAACATCATGAAGACTCAAACATAAACATGTCTCCATAGGAGTGGCAATAGGCTTACAATCTTCAAGGCCAAAACGTTGCAATAATGTGTCAATATATTTCGTTTGATACAAAGCCATTCCACCATCAACTTGCATAAATTGAATGGCCAAATAGTGATGCAAATGCCCCAAATCAGACATCTCAAATGAGGCATGCAAATTTGCCTTAAAATCAGCAATATGTGTGTCATGAGGACCAGTGACCAGCATGTCATCAACATACACAACAATGATCGGAAGCACATCATTAGCACGCTTAACATATAAGGTGCTTTCAGTTGGACTGTTCTCAAAACCATGTGCAATGAGATAGGCATGTATCTTTTCATACCAAGCACATGTCTGACTGAAACATCTAGCTACAAGAACGGAGTCTCTATGGATTCCCCCTAAGGTCAATATCTTTTGAAAATCACTTCTCAACTGAGGCTCAAAAAATTATGGAGATGTAGCTTCACCTACTACTTCAAGATCTTCTAATGCCCGTAGCGTTTGATCAAGCTTTTTCTAAAGATCTTGTAAATTTCCAAAGATATTTTTGTCCTTTAATCCTCAAGATCTTATGAAGTTCTCTCTGATGTTTGATGCCTTCGGAGCTTCCTCACTTCAAGCTAAGTGATACTTCTGTTCCCCTCTCTGCTGCTAGAGATTAGTCAAAATAGCACTATAGCACACCTCGATCCAAGGTTGTTATAACACTCATAAGACAAATTTCCTTTTGGGCTTAGCTTTAAAAAAGTTGTCTTAGAGGTTTTTTTGGAGGATTGAAATGATGTCCTAACAAACACCTCCCACAAGGTTTTGGTTGTCGCTTAATACAAAAACTTCCTTAGATACCACGCCCCTCTAAGATTGAAAAAAACTACACAAAGAGGTCCTTAATGGAATTTACCTACGCACAGGTTGGTATGTGTGCCTGACTTTTACAGTGTTGTCCATAGACCCCAGGCTCTAGATCCTCCCTAGCTTCTACGTTACCCTAGATCCTCCCTAGCTTACTAGATCCTCCCTAGCTTCTAAGTTACCCAATTACTTGCACTCCACTTTCTCGTTGGCTAATGCTTTGAGAGCCACTTAACATATGTCTCCTTGCGTGCCAATGAGTGATGCTTTGAGAGTTGATTTACCTATTATGAATGATACCTTGAGCGCAACCCAATGCTTTGCTTTAGGTGATGCTTGTTTGTCACTCAGTTGTGAGGATATCTTTGCTTGTAGTCCATTTGCTAGTTAGTTCCTTGTGAATACATGCTACAAGATGCTCTATCAAACCACCTGGTCGATGTTAGCAAAGAGTCCTAGAAGTTTCCATCTTGAACGATGCATTGGCTGGTTTATAAGCTCGAAATTTTGTGCTTTTTTTGATGTTGGATGAGGGACTCCTAGTCAACCTCATTGGGACATTCTCCCCAATATATTGCTATAGTCACTAGCCGATACTCCTGGAGAGTAGGTTGCTCATAAGCTGTTGTTCGATGGCTACGAAAAAAGCCTCCTTCTCCTACCACTCTCCATATGGTGCCATGCTAGTTGATCCACTTGATTACCCCTAGCAATGCTCTTAAGTGCCTGCTTGATGCTTCTCTTAACTTTCCTAGAGGCTCTAGAGGGAGTTGAAGCACATAGAGAGAGTTGAGATTTGCTATACCGTCAATGCTTATGGGTTGAGATGGATTAGGCTCTTCTATTAGGAGCAAGTATTGCCCCTCCCCTGCTACAGTCTCCTTTAAATAGACCATCCATAAGTAGAAAAGCCCAAATATTTGGCATGCTTGAGTGATGTTTATTGACCAAGCAATACTATTCACTACTTGAGTGTCCTCTCAATCTCCTTTGATCCACACTCATCCACGAATCCTCTTTTATAGATTTCCTCTCAACATAGACACGTGCAAAACAATGCCACACATTGAGAAGCACCTTTTGATGAGTAATTGTCCATTGATTTTGTATGGCCAACACTAGGCAATGATTTGGCGAATCGACTCCTTCAAATGCACTCTCTCTATTTGCTTGACAAATTTCACCAAGTACACTGCTAATCTACCCTCTACATGCCACTCAACACCTTCTTTTTAGCATGCCACCCAATGAGTGTTGTTGATGGTCCGCTATTCGAGTAGCTCATCTCACGTGAGCTCAAAAAAGGGATGTATTCACCCTTCGTATTGTCCTCAAGCTCCAATGCGTCTATTCCCTTAGCTTGCAATAACACGAGGAGAAAAAGATCACACCCCAAAATCACATCTTAAATGATGCAATCAATGGTTCCTATATCCCTTGGCACTCACACGAAGGAAAGATAAGCAATCCTTTCTCTAAATGCATGCACTTGAGAAACTAAATTTCAAGACTTTGGGTCCTCCTTTTTTATTGGTCCACTTGCAAAACTCGCGGATGAGTCCTTGAAGATAGCTCACAACTTCATTCCACCAAAAAGTCTCTCTACATGTGATTTCTTGGTCTATATATAGGAATCTCCCAAGAAAATTCCTTTTTTATTTGTAAAAGATCCTAAAAGTAAAATAAAAAACTCTACAAATCTTCTTTCTTACGAGTTTTTTGAGGGAAAACTCTACAATTACCATAAAATGCTAAGAAAGCCTCAAATATATAAAAACATTTGTGCAAAAAAATTTAAAGGAATTTGTAAAATGGTAGACAAAGATACAAGGGTTATCTATCTAAAGAGTGGGTAAACTTGAAAATAACTTTGAAGATTTTCCAAGTGTGTGTGCTTGTAACTCTCTCAACATTTTTCCATTTAATGCATGCCTTACATTAGGAAAAAAGGTGAACCTTGGATGGGACTTTTAGCTTAAGGAGTGATTAGTGATGGACCAATCAGAAGAGGGTGGTGGCCATAGTCTATACCCTATAAAATACTAGGCTGAAGGGGAAGAGGGGACAAGATTCCTCTATGTTCAAGGTTGTCTTCTAGAGAGAGAAGAAATCTTGTAATTTGGATGGGCCCAAAAATTCAAAATTTTTAAAAAGTTGTAAAACTCATCATAATACCATTAAATGACCTCCATATCACTTTTCAGGGTCAAAAGTGCTATTTTTGACTTCTAATTCAAAATCCGTGCATGTTTTTGAGCTAAAAAAGTGACTTTTTTCAAAATAACTCAAAAAACTCTACTTTCCCTCTTCAAACTCCCATTTTCATACCCAAAACCCAAAAAGTCATATTTTTCACCTCTATTCCCTCCATACCATACAACAGAAGTGTTGTTTCTCCTCCTACCATTCTCCCAACTTCTGCAGCAATGACAACAACTCTTACTCCCATGGAAAGCTCTAGAGCTCGTAGGAGACCAAAAGACGAAGTTCACACAATGACGTGCCACAACATCAAAACAATGGAAGGAAGTTGGCTACCACAAGAGTTTTGCAAAGGTGCATGGGTGTACATGCAGCCATCTGGACTTGGTCCTCATCGTGTTCGAGATTGTGGAAATTTGGATCTTCATTGGAAAGGTAAGCTCTTAGGCTTCAAGAGCAAACACATGGTGGGATGGTTGCTATTGTACAACATGTCTTCACAGTTTCAACCATGACGTTAGAAAACTGCAACAGAATTAGATATCCAATCCATTGTGAGTATTTCTATTTTTTCAATGCTTCATGGTGTTAAATGTCTTAATTACTCATCTCATATGTTTTTCATTGCTACAATCATATTTCCTTCTAGTTTAGTGGAAGAGCAACCACTTCATAGTCTTACAAGAAATTTCAAAGCATTACATGCAAACATTGGGGCATTAGTGTTTCCATATGTACCTCCCGCTAAACTTATTCGTGAAAGGGTCTTCTTTTACATTGTTCCTTCCATAGATGGTGAATATGGAAGGTTGGAGATTATCAAAGTTGATTCTCTTCTTAGTTTAGAGTGGCCAAAACCTGATTTTTGGTCCATATCATCTTTCAAGCGTAAGATAGTGATGGACATACATAACTCTTTGAAATTCACGCGAGTGTCTAGATCAATAGGTCTTCATTGGACTCTACCAATCCATTGCTTTGTTTTCATATTTCAAGGCATTCCTTTTGTAGAAACTCCTACAATGTTCCTATGTAAAGATATTACATACAAAGTAGTAGAAGGATTGTTAGGGGAAAACTGGGGTTATGTAGAAGGATTGTCAAAAGGGGATAGATATCGTTGTAGAATTGGTGACACAGGTATAGGGTTTCGCTATTTAAAACATCGCACCTCTTTGTACTTTAGATTTTATCATGATCGTTGGATGTGTAAAATAGGAGAGTGGATACCTTTGCAAAGCTCGGAGGGATCTTTAGCTTCATTTGAAATCAATGTGAAGTTACCAAACAATGATATGGAGGTGGTTTTAGTTGATCAACATTGGAACTTGGCCAACTTGAGAGAGCACTTACTTATCATGGGATATGATGATTTTCATGATTTCAAATTTCGAATACGAGGGAACAAGGTAAGAGTTGTATTCCATATATACATATAGATATATATATATATCTTATTCTATCACTATTGTTCATGATTTGAAAATGTTTTACTCTTTTATGAATTGTCCACAGATTGGAAAGAGATTGGAAGAAAAAATCAAGGTTCTTGCAAATTGGAGCATGGATGGAACTGAAATTTCATTGTCATAGCTCTTTTTTGTAAAGATACTGTGAAACCTGTAAACAAACCTATTTTTGCAATGAAAAAAATTTCACATTTGCTTGAAGGATATTTTGGCCACATTCTACTTGTATCTGTACATTCTCAAGGTTTTTCTTGAAAGAGCATTCTTATTGTTTATTTTCTTTGATGTGATCTCAAATGTCAAAGTTTTCCTTTCCAAGAATCTTATGTTTTAATTTAAGGAAAAGTCACTTCTATGAAAAAGTGGGACCCATCACTTAAAAATTCTAGAAAAGTTATATATAGGAGTCCTCTCTCCTCATTTCTCACTTTTGCAACTACATTGAGTGATAGAGCAGTCCGCATTTGCAAGCTATGGCTTCCACCTCTGTACCTACTAAGAGCGCACGCCACAAGTTTCTAGAATTTTTGGAGGATTTAGATTATAAAGGTCAACATGACCTATATAATCTTCTCTCCAAGGTTCTTGACCTCCATGGAACCGTGCAAATGAATGCCGATGCTTTGGAGGAGCTACTTCAATATATGCAAGTTCATATAATGCGTTTGTCCATTGAAATACCACCATATGATGGAACCTAGGTTCCATGTGACCTTCTCACCTACATTCACAAAGGCGATGAGGCATTTGCAAAATGATTGAAATGGTTCCAGGTAATTGCAGAGGAAGCAGGGCACCTTCTTGATGAAACTGTGCCACTTATAAGGAGATTCAATAGGAAACGCAAGATGGATGCAAAATATCTTTCATTCATTGCTGCCACAATTTTCTTTGTGAATGAGGAACCAGAACCAATTCCTCATGAGATCCCTCTTCTTCTTACAGGTGGTTTTATCGATGATAAAAAGGAACCACCTCAAGAACTCTTGAATCTCCTATTAGAGAGAGAAGCTATTGAGAAAACTTATCCTCTTGGTGTGGATGATAAGTTGAAAGAAGTGCCTAAGCCATCCACCTCTTCGGAGCCAGAAGCAACTATTCCAAAGCTGGAGATTGAAACTTTTTCAGTGGTTCTTGTCGAGGGACAAGAATATTTGTTTTTACATGATGTAGAGAAGGCATTCGGGCTACGGCTGGATGAATGCCTAAGTTTGTTTTGTACTTTGCTAGAGTGTCCTTTGGATAGTACCTCTGACTTGTTGGAGAAAAAGTGTTTGCCATTTGGTGACTCAGTGGCCGCCACAATAAAATTGGTTTGCAATGACATACTTACAAGTGAACATCAACATATCACAGAAGAACAATTTAGTAATGCACAAGAAAGGATATTGGAATCAGAAGTTCCCGCCTCACCAGTAATCGAGCAGAGTGGGATGTCCTACTCCAGCATTAATTTACATCTTCAAGAGAGAGGAGAAGAAGAAGATAGAGTTCAAGATGTAAGTATCTTCAATTCATGTCATTCATTCTTACAAACACATGCAGCTACTAATCATAAAACTTTGTGTAGGAGGTGATTGAAGTCGACAAGTTTGCAACAAGGAGTGGAGGTGATCGAGTGGCTCGTGGAGGTGGCTCATCCCTTGCAAACTACATTGGGAAACTTCCCAAAGAACATTTTGTAATTATCGATAAAGAGCTCAGTCCGCAGGGCCACTTCATGACATGGTGTCTAAAGGCCTCAAGTAAATTGCTTTGTTTATCAACCATTACACAGGGGAGTAATTGTATCTTTTTAGTTAAGAAATCCCTTGTAACTACAATCTTAGGTTCCAACTTCCGTGGAAAGGTCTTAGGTCAAATAGGTATATCTCTAGGTCTAGGAGTTAGAAATGTTGATGAAATAGCAACCTCAATTTTGACTTACACCCTACCCATGGCTTTGGAGCGTCGAAAGAGAGTCATTGAGAAACTCAAAGCCAATTCATGTAAACAATTGAATTAATATCAAATTTTCACTTTGCTTTATTTACAATTGTCTCAAGTCTTTCTTTTTGAGTATATTATCTAAAATTCTTTTGGACCTGCATGTGATGTATTGAGCATGACTTCTTTACTCTCATTTAAAGTCTTGTAGGGCATTGGGAGGCCAACTAAAGCCCTGCCACAGAAACGTGGGAGAAGGCCCTGCAAAACGTTTGCAGGGCCTTCTCCCGCATTTCTGTGGCAGGGCTTTATTTGGCCTCCCAATGCCCTACAAGACCTTAAATGAGAGTAAACCTACACTAAATGGATATTTTCAAGAATGCAAATGGATATTTTCATGTATGTGTTTGGAAATTCATAGTGCAAGGTATAGGGAGGTCAAAATTTTTCCATGTTCACTCCTCATGAACTAGTTTTACTCTTCATGATCCTTCATGTGAAAATAGTGCTTTTTTACAAAGAAATAAGCCCTGCCACAGAAACGTGGGAGAAGGCCCTGCAAAACATTTGCAGGGCCTTCTCCCGTGTTTCTGTGGTAGGGCATGGTTTTAGCATTTAATCAATATACAATGATCAAAATGACAAGATAAAAAAACAATCACTGATATATGAGAGATTATCACAAGAAAACACATGGAAATGTATAATGACTGCTCATGTTTCATTCTAGATAATGAGATTATAAAGAGAATAGAGGAGAAGTGCTCATGTTTCATTGAAAATGGCAATATTTACAAAAAATCTCTTGTCTGTAGAGATCAGTTACAAAACTTAGCTACGATCACCCCTAATTCTCCTAGCTAACTGTATGTCATTCGGTTGTATAGTGACTCGCTTAGCATGGATGGCACACAGGTTGGAATCCTCGAGCATTGATATCAAATATGCTTCAGCTGCCTCTTGTAAAGCTTCAAAAGCTAGAGCTTGGATCCTTAACCCTGCACAATACCTTTGTAGCTCTTCTTTAACCACCCTTGCAAAGGGTCTTCTAGGTATCAGAAGCTCAGCTGTCTTTTGATAGTGCCTTATCTCTGCAAATGCCTTCGTATATCTTCTTCTTCATTGTGGTGCTCTAGCTTGTGGTGGTGGTGGTCTTCGTTGGACATTTTAATGTGGTCTTGGTTGGGGTGGTCTATGACGGGGTTGAAATACTTTCTTCTTACGTTGCACGCATCTTGATTTTTCTCCTTATTCAGGATGTTGTTGCTGGCTTTGCTCCCTCTCTTGATCATTTGGTATGGCCTCCTGATTTGTTGGTAGAGCCTTTCTCGCTATAGTAACCCTATGATTTGTAGGTATTTCTTGGTTAACCCATGGTGGCAATGTTTGAATCTCCTCACTTGATTCTGAACATTGTTGAGACACATCCTCATGCGATTCATCAAAATCATCATAAAAAACTACCTGTCTCTGAGCACGCTCCTTCACGCTTGTCTTTGTTGGTCTCTTTGGTGATGGAGGCTCATCATATGATGATAGTGGTGATTGGGGTTGATTTACAGCCTCTTCCCTAGATTGCCCATTTCCACTTGTTCATGCAACTGTTCACTCCCAGAGGTATGACCATCACCTGTTTCGCAATGGGATGCAGAGCGCGTGACAATACGTCGCCTTTTGTGGTGATTCATCCATGGTGGCTTTTGAGTGCGTTGAACATAGGTAGGAAAGTTAATGGGATCCTTCCTGCAGTTTGCTTTGTTCGTGCCATCCTCTATAGTGTTATAATGTTGAAATGAGACAATGAGTCTCCTTTTATAATGTTTCACGTAAAAAGGTTCTGTTCACATCTGAATGGACAAAAAATAGTTAAAAAATTAAAAATTACCTTAAAAACTTGCAAACAAGAGATTAGTGTGTAGCAAACCTTATGAATTATTCAGAAAATGCCATGAATTTATTAAATGACTTCACTTCCATGATGAACCCTGTTGTGTTCTTGTAGCCCGCCATTGAGCATGACGTAACGGTCCCAATGATGACTTCCATTTTTCACTAGCTAAGTTGTGTTGATTAATTCTTGCAAGTTTTGCAACTTTCAACTCCTTGGCTCGTTCCATTGCATATGTCCTTGAAAATGCAGTACGATAAAACCAATTAAACATCTCTTCCATATAGTTTGATTGCATTGCACCACCACCATGTCGTGTGTTCTTGAAGTAAACACCTCTAGCCTTGTAATGTGACTTCTCCATTCCTTGTGTACTAAAAATCTCCAACGAACCATATCGATGCATAAAAAATAATCCATTTGCAAATAAAATATGCTGAAATGATATAAGTATATATAACACAATCTTATCAACAAGAAAATTGAAAAAATAAGAAAACTTACAATGTAATGTGTAATATTGCTCTCTCCCCAAGATAGGATGAAAAACTTTGCAAACTCCATTAATGTATCTTGAAACAACTAACGGTCATTTTTGTTGGAGCTATTAAGACTCATTAAGCCTACCAACTTATCTAAGCATGACCAAACCTTCTTTCGCTTATTACTAAGGTCAATTTGAGAATCATTATCAGTGGTGATCATGCACAAGTTTTTCCATAGCTCCCTACATTCAATTTTCTTAGGGCTCACACCTCTTCTGAAAAATTTTCTTGCCTTCTTCCCTGTCATTGACACTTGTTGCAAACTATTTTGTGATTCACCAGGTTTTTTGACAACTAGAGTTACATTACCACCATGACAACCAATCGAATTAAGCAACTCTTCCAATTTTTTGATGGCTTGTACAGATTTATCAATTGGTTTCATGGAAAATGCATATTCTATGTGGAGCTTCAATAATCTATCCAATATTCTCATGAAAGCGTGCAATGTGCAAAAGTGAACATTAACTAATGGAAATGGAATAATGGGATTCCAATCTTTATCTAATATGTCACGGTTAGGTATTTCTAACATTGGACACCTTAACAAAGGTCTATCCCATTCTGTGGAAGTAGGTGCATCTATGTATTCATCTAAGCTAGATAGTATTTTTTGTTGTCCCTTTGTTACTTTATAGCCTCGGGTACAAAATGGACATGGATAACGAGCAGATGCACCTTGCTTGCAATCTAACATGCATTTGATAGTTTTTAAATCCCCACCCAAGTGCCAATCTATCTCAAAATCACCAAAGTTTTCTATGTGGAGCTTTGCACCATGAATTTGAGAAACTATTACTTTAGTGATCCATGGGGTCCTACTAAAAATCCATGAAAGAACATCATTGGATTCTTTAGGTACAATAGCACCTAACCACATATTTCTTTCTCGGATTGAAAACTATATGTAGAGTTAGAGCTAGAGTTACTACTTTCATTAGATATGGCATTTGTCATAGCTTCATTCATGAGTGTCAAACTCAATCTCTCCATTCGTCATCCCTTTATGATCTGGCATTCATCTAACTTCAATATAAACTTTAATTTGGTATTATAATCTACATAAATTACCAAAATTTTTATAACATCAAAATATAATGTATATCAAGGTAACAATAGTGGACATACCTAGTATAATAGATTTGTAAAATCGAACCATTGCCTGTTGAAGCCTCTCCAAATCCACGAATATGTTGTTGTACTTTGTGTAAGGAAATCCATTTCGAGCTGTGCTTTTCAACTCTTTTTTGGATGTAGATAAATGATAAATAGACATAGGCATAATATCCTCTATATATAAGTAGTTTCCAAGAATACTAGCTATATCTTCATTGGACATTGACTTCTTAAGCAATACCTTGTAAGGAGATGGAAACATATGCTGCAAAATACCTTGTCTTTGTAATGAATGCTTCAAAAGGTTGTACAATGCACTGTATCCTTTAGTACTAATTCCTGCTTCATCACATACCATCTGCACGTCTCTAGGAGTGATAATATCTTGTAACTTCTTCGTGAAATCTTTAATCACTTGCTTCTTGATAAGGTTTCCTATTCGTGACTCCAAAATACTAACCACCTACTTGTTGGTCAAACAAGAATTTAATAACTTAAATTGATCCTGTGTTGTTGATGAAGCAGTAACATCTTCAACGAATGATCTACATAACAAGAATATATATATATATATATATATATATATATATATATATATATATATATATATATATATATATATATATATATATATATATATATATATATATATATATATATATATATATATATATATATATATATATATAAGTCTTCCAAAAAGAGAAACAAATACAAGCCAAACCTTATCACAAAAACTCATTGTTTGCGTGCTCCACCACCAATTGAAAGAGAGTCAAATGATGTTAATGATCGTCTCCTACGTCACATCCCAAGTGGAGTCTCTCTCAAGTGTTGGACAATGTTTTTTAATTTCTCAATTGTTCTCTCCTTTTCTTCCATATGCTTTTCAAGCTCTGCAAGCTTTTCTTGTAAAGATATGATTGTGTTTTCTAAAGTGACCAACCTTGTATGACTTAGTTGATATTGTTGAATCCAATACTTAGTAATGACAGTTGAATGTGTAGATAATCGTTGACAATAACCTAAGAGCCCAGCTTTATCGGCACTGATGAACTGAAGTAATGTTGAGAGGTTACGGAATGTTGGATGGTAAGAAGACATTGGATCAGGAGGGTATAATGAACCATGAGTCCAAGGATCAATATTCTTTTCTCCAGCTTCACGACACTCATTTTGAGAGTTCACATCATTGTTGCACTGTGTATTTGGAGCAAACTCTTTGGGCACACAAACATGGATACTTGTTGATGCTGGGGCATGAGGACGTCCTAATGTGAGGTTTGTAATAGGTGTCAACACCATCTTTTCAAGCAATTAGACAATACGGAGAAAGAGACAAGAAATTTGTTTGGAAGAGATGCTAGAGCATGATTTTCTCAGGAAAATTTTGCTTTCTTGGATGTGGATGGGTCACAGTGTGTTTTTCCACTGAGATATGTTGGAGAAACAATCACTAATTGGACATATATTTGAAGGTCAAAGCTTTAGAAGAAAACCACATGCCTATGTGAAGGGACAAATTCACAAGTGTATTATATTTGTAAAGTTAGTTCACTTTAGTTCTAAAAGTTTTTTAAAAGTCACGAGATAGAGAAAAACTATATAAGTTAGTTTGTATCAACTAACGCGTAGATGAAGACAATGAGAGAAGAAGTGGAAGAAAGTGATAGAATGTGAGAAGGAGTTCATTGTGTATGACTGAGTATAGTCGGGCTTCTCTGAGTGAGAAAGCATCTGTAAAACTTCTGAGTTTTTTCATAACTATGAGAAGAAATAGTTAAAGTTCTGTGTATGAGACTCTCTCCATCATCTCCATGCTTGTCTACTATGAAATGATTTCAAAAGTTCAAGTTTTCCAAGCAACTCGATGCCTGGCATCGAGTTTGTGCTGATAAGTCTGTGTTTTATTCTCTGAGTTCTAACTCCTGCTAAATCTTCTTGAAAAGATGATGTTTGTAGAGCAACTTGATGCCTGGCATCAAGTTTCAACATAAAGTCGATGCTTGGCATCGACTTCTAGCATAAAAGTGCTTCATTCATATCTTGTGGTTAAACGCGCCTATTTCAAGAACAAAAAGTGGCTGAAAAAGCACAAAGTTGTTGCTTGGCATCGACTTTTGGTTGCAAGTCGATGCTAGGCATCGAATTTTCATTTTTAGACACTCATGTTTACTAAAACAGGCAAAATTTCCACTTTTGGAAGTTACACAGGGTCATCTTGTGAAGGCAAAATCTTGAGTTCTAGAGATCCAATTCTTGCATACGATAGCTTGTTGGAAAGCTCTACTCTTCTACTTTCATTCATCAGAAGATCTTGGAGAAATAATATTTGAGCTAAGAGAAATCAACAAAATACTGAAGGTATGTCATTTTAGTGACTGGAAAGTTATGAAGAAGTAAAGTTCTTGGTTTTGGCTATCATTTCTCAAAGTTTGGAGTGGAAATGAGTTAATGGTGACCATAGAGGTGTTCTAGTGTCTCATTAATTCATTTCTTGTGGTGTTTTACACATCAACAAGTGGTATCAGAGCAAAACGGTCCTAAAGAGCAGAAGGAAGCAAAGGTTCGAGAAGTTTTGGAAAGTTTTCCATTAAAGTTTGAAAGGTGAAGCATTTGAAGACACAAGGCATCAAAAGTTTACTTCAAAAGTATCTTCATACACAAAGAAATCCAAAAGGTATTATTTTTTATCCTTTAAGCTCAAATTTTGTAGGAGAAGGAAAGGAGTATGGCAGATCATATCTCCATTGACAAACTGGACAGACATAATTATCCCGCATGGTTAATGAGAATGGAAGCCTTACTTATGAGTAAGGATCTCATGATGTACATAACAAGTGAAGAAGAGAAGCCAGTATTTGAAGATGAAAGCCGACCAAAGAAAGAAGAACTTGATGCTTTAAAGCATTGGCAGAAGAAGGATGCAAGTGCAAAAGCCTACATCTACAATACAATCTCTAATCATTTGCTACCACACATCAGAGGATTGGAATCATCTGAAGATATATGGAATGCATTGGAGTATCATTTCCAAAGCACTACTAAAGCACGGAAAGCAAGTCTATGGTCAGAGTTTACAACGTTCAAGAAGAAGCCAAGTCAAAGTATTAGTGATTATGTCACTAAGATGAAGGATCTAGCAGATAGTCTTGGATCCATAGATGAAGATATTGAGGATCAAAAGTTGATTGCTCAATTACTTACAGGTTTGAGAGGGGATGAAAGATGGAAAACTTTTGTCTTATCAACTGAACTTTCATTAAACCATTATGTTTCAGATTTGAACCAGTTGCTTGGTTTGATGCTCACATTTGAGCAAGACTTGAAGGGAGATGGAGATAAAGGACAAAGTTCTACAATGTACATGAAGAACAAGAAGAAGGGAGATAAAGGTAAAGCAAAGGATGAAGAAGAGTCAAGTTCTCAAGTTTATTATGCAAGAGGTAAATGCACAGGCAGAGGAAGAGCAAGAGGTTTTGGAAGAGGAAGAGGTAATCAAAATAACAACAAGAAGGCTTGTTGGATCTGTGGATTGAGTAATCATTTGGCTCATGACTATTGGTGCAATCAACAAGGATCAAACCAAAATCAAAACAACAATAGCAGAGGCCGAGGTGGAAGATATCAAAGTAATTTTCAAAGAGGTAGACAAAGTCAAAGAGGAGGCTATGGTAGAGGTGGAGGAAGAAGTTGGGGACAGAATCAATCCTACAACACCACCTACTACAACTATGCAAATGACACACAGAATGAAAGTCATACATCATTGATGATGAATTCAATCAGCACAAGCTCTCAACGAGTGCTAAGACCTGCAAATTACAAAAAGAGTAGGTTTAAGGCCATATATAGATCTCACAAACCTACAAAATCCTACTATTCAAGCATTAATCACATTAAGAATTTAATCATATTTAATGGATTCAAAGATGATGCAAATAAAGTAGATAATACTTCCATAACTCTAAGAGAAGTGTCATACATCCAAAATCAATGAGTAGGATCACTCAAATTGCATATGAAGGCATAAATACGAGTTTTGCAAGAAGAGAGCTCACAACTTCGTTCATCCAAAAATTCTCTCTCTACAAGTGAGGTCTTGGCCTTTATATAGACTCCTCCCAAGATGCTTCCCTTTTTTATTCGAAAATGGTCCTAAAAATAAAAGGAAAAGCTCTAAAACTCTTCTTTCTTGTTGGTTTTTTAGGGAAGACTCTTCCCTACAATTATGAAGAGATGTTAACAAAGCCTTGACACATATGACTCTTGCTGCTACAAAATTTGATGGGGTTTTTACAATGGTAGATAAAAATACAAGGGTTATCTCCCTAAAAATTGGTAAACTCAAAAGAAACTTTGAAGAAATTTTTGGCCTCGCCATAGTCATGTAAAAATACACTTCTACCAAAACCCTTCCCTTCTCTATTTTACAAAGGTTCCTAAAAAGAACAATAAAAAACACTTAAAAATTTTCTTTCTTGCAAGTTTTTTGAGGGAGGGCTCTTCCCTTCGATACAATGTAAATCTAACATAAGCTCAGCTATATACAACTCTTCCAGACTACAAATTTTGATAGGATCTTTACACTGCTTAATAAAAAAATATGAGAGTGCTTAACTAAGAATATAAACTCAAAGAACTTTGAAAAAATTTTTGGGATCTCATGATCGCTGTGTAACACCCCTCCCTCTTACATCTTTTCATTCTTGACAAGACTGTTGATGAGGTCTAGGTAGGTGGTTCTATCAAGTTGAGTAATTCATGTGGTTTCCTTCATCTTTTGTGTGTGGATTGTTGCAAACCCTATAAAATCTACATTGGAATGAATAATTCTTTGTGGTCCTTTATCTCCTTCAAAATGACTTCAACATCCTCCATCTTTGATGTTCTCGAGTAGTGCATATGCATGGGCAGTATAAAGTTGGTGCCTTGTGCATGGCCATGTAATGCAACCTTATGCATGCATACTTTGGGATGAAAAATAAAATAATGGTACAAAAGATCCATTTGAGCTGAGTGCATAAGGTATGCAGATGAAGAGGATTCCTAAAATAGTAGGTAAGAGTATAAGGAAACATACTTGATGTGAAGTCATCTCCCTCCAACATGGTCATCTCTACAGAGAAAGTGTGTAGATGGATGATCTTACTCAATCATTATAGTGGAAAATCATCCCACACTTTTGATTGAATATGGAAAACGTTTTTAAACAAATAAAAAAGTGCATGAATAAATATACAAACAACTTTAGCACTACAAAGTTGAAAGAATGCCAAAAAACTTACAAAAAGTATATCTCTCAAAAGAGGTGCTAACTGAAAAATGATTTGCATACCAATGATCTTTGTTTTGCTCCTATGTGCTATGCTCCCCCTCCTAGCATAAATCATACATGAAAGTATCTCATTAGTGTCTTGAGTGTGGGTTATCTTTGAAGAGTCCTTAATCTTATTACAAAGTGTGTTAGGATGCATAGTTTGCGCTTGTTGTCATGTAACATGACTGTATCTACTATGCATTGAATTATCTTCTCCTAAGAGATAACAAGCTTATCCCACCACCTTCTTTTATTTTTTAGGACCTCTCTTTGCTCTATTTTCATCTGCATTGCATATCTTGCCAATCTTTCACTAAGTGCCATTGATCATGACAAAAATACACAATCAGTGTGCTAAAAAATCCCAATGATAAAAGCATCTTAAAATGTTTGAATGTATTGGGATAGAATAAACATTAGCAATGAGTAGTAGGCCCACAAATGCTCCTTATTAGGCCAAATAATAGGAAATCATTTCTCAAAACCCAATGGCCTAAATATTGACTAAAGTTAGGTGCTCAAATGCAGTGAGACACACCTCTAGCATGTTGAGAATCTTGTGTGTCATGCGGAGTTCGATGGTAGTGCATGCTTCATCTTACCAATGTACTTGATGCACTTAGGCATATAGTCATGGGTGAACTCATTCTTTGGTGCTGATAGGAGATGAGGATAATTTAGCCATTACTTATAGTAAAATATTATTGTTGTCAATGTAACTCAATGGTTTTGCACTAGGAGATCAAACAATAGCCAAGATGCTTCTACAACAACGGTGGCAACAAAATGAAACATTCATGATAATTAGGATTGTTTGACAAAAACGCCTTGTTGTAGGAGGCATTGTACACATTGTTTACAAGATGTGCAAGGTCCTCTTCATCATAAAACAAATTTTTCTCGGTGCCTTACGTACTTTGCATATGAGGTAATGCCTCTCCTCATCTTTCATGAGGATGAAAGCTGCTAGCATTGGGTACAAGAGATGCATTAGTTTCTTGGTTGCAAGTACCTTTGCCGAGCTAGTGCACAAGATTTTTCCTCGAATTTGATAAAACTTCCATCCATACCTTGTATAAATTGTCCCTTAATACATATTTTTAGGTTCTCAAATGGTAGATAATATCTAGACTCAAATTTTGTAGGGAACATGGTGTCATATGATATTCATGGGGTGTGACTCATCTTTTGAAGAAGGATGCCACATGGCATCATCTGAGCACTTACAATTTGATAAAAGAGAGAAGAGGAAGTCTCATATAGGAGAGCCTATTATCTTATTAGAGATATATACAAGAGAATGGCATCTCTTATGAGAAATATAGAAGGTAGCTCGACGGTCGGGAGGTTCGAAAAGCATTCTCTATGTGTGTTCTGTATGCTCGCATACCCAATCAAAGGAGCAGTCACGAATGTGGCTAGTAACAAAAGAAGCTCGTGCTTGACATTGGTATAAAAACGCAGTCCTGGACACTTATGCATGCGTGCAGATGACAAGAATCAAAATCATGCCCGACTTTTGAAAGGCGCATGCCTTAGCCAAAGAAGCACAACTCTTACATGTATTTCACACGGTGCTGCATACCTATATACACAAAAAATGCCAATGGAGCAACTTGGGTGATTAACCATTTTACATGCTCGTGAGAGGTCATGTATGGCAGTGAGAGGGAGAAGATCTCCACTCCCTTCTTGCATCTATATGGAAGATCATTTATTTATCATGGACCTTCTTGGGAGCTCATAAGAACCATGAACACAAAATAGAGGAGGAGAAATTCCCAGCTCCTGTGAAGGATAGTGATAGAGAAGCCATGGAAGAGGAAGCTTCAATGGATCCAAAGCCATTGGAAAAAGTAACAGG
Organism: Ceratopteris richardii; assembly: GCA_020310875.1. Classification (NCBI taxonomy): domain Eukaryota; kingdom Viridiplantae; phylum Streptophyta; class Polypodiopsida; order Polypodiales; family Pteridaceae; genus Ceratopteris; species Ceratopteris richardii. Next base: position 120,136,838 of record CM035441.1, on the reverse strand, counting down.
GGTGTGTAGCAAGATTGCTCTTCGCTCTCTTCCTTGGGAATTTAAAAGAAGTTATGCCTTCAACTTCCAAGTTTGAGTATTTTTGAATTTTTATAAAATCTACATTTTTGAGAAGGCTAATGAAGCATTAAGGGGCCAAGGTCTTGGAGGGAAATCATTTTATGGAGAATATGAGATACGTACTCTCACTTGGAGTCAAGCATTCCCTAAAATACAACAGAGGGTAAGCTTTAGGCACCTCCAAAATAGCCTATTTTTATGATTTTTACATAAATTTCAGGAGCTATTTTGGATAAGTAGCCATTTTAGGAAAGGGAAATGAAGCGAGATTTTTCTTAGTTTGGTAGGAAAATGCACACATATAGTATAGTGTATGCAGTTTCATATATAATTAAGAAATCCAAAATATAGCTTAGTATGATGGGAGTTTGAAGCTTCACAAAACCCCCTTCCATCACTGTTGAGAAAAAATTTCAGCACCTCAATTTAAGAAATTCCCATTTTGGAAGAGGGAAAAAGAGGTGCACTAGCTATGGATGGATGGGAAAAAGCATATATATTGAGAGTATGGTATATGGACTTCATAATGGAATCATAAGATTCATTAAACATAATAAGTTAAGGAGGAGTTTTGTATCCTCAAAAACCCCCTTTCTGCACTTTTTGGAAAAAAAATTAGGTGCTAGTTTTAGCCGAACTCCACTTTTGGGAGCAAGAAAAGAGGTCATTTGAAAGGTTTCCCATGGATTAATATATATTTACATGGAGTACAGTATATATATTGCCATTGGGAACAAGAAAATCCATGAGAAATCCACATTAGGAGTGGATTAGAAGCTTGCTAAGATCTCCCATTTAACTTTTTGCGTGAAAGTAAAAATGTTGATTTAGGTCTCTTTGGGGAGAAAATTAGCATGCACTAAGGGAGGATTTGGAAAGGCAAAAATAGGCCCAAGCATCTTCATATCCTACTCTCTGAGGTTATGGAGATAATTCTAGGATTTGCTTGATGGAAGAATGCTTTTAGGCACTCCAAAAATCACATTTTCACACTTTTTCCAGCCCCTCCACCAGTCCACTAGTTTGGCATATCCCGAAAGACCATATCTTGGGCTAGAAAACTCCAAATTGGATGTACTATGGATTGATTTGAAGAGCAAAAGTTTTTATTTCACTGTAGAAAAAGAATTTTTGGAAATTATGTATTTTTGCAGGTCTGTACTGTTGGAGTTAGACGTCTGCGGAAGCACGCAAACATCACAAGGAAGAAGAAGAAGCTTGGAGCACAACACACAATACTAAATGTATTACCACTAGAACATACAAAGATAAGTAGCCCATTAGGACAATAAGCGTATATACAAGCCATAGGAGAAAACCTCCTAAAGAGGGAAAAAAGTGCCTCGGCGGTCCTAGAGTGTTCATACACATCACTACCTAAATATATCAAAAAATCCCCCCTCGGGAGTGATGCGGTGAACAAAGAGCTAGGACTCATGTAAAACGAAATGCCAAGCGGTGTGGAATCGATTCACAAAAGGAAGTAAGCCCAAAGCTTTGCAAAAAGCTTCAAACTTCTCCCTAGGTAGAGCCTTCGTAAAAAGATATGCAATGTTCTCCTGTGTGGGCACATATGCCAAGCTGATATCCCCAGTAGAAAACCTCTCCCTTACATAATGATAATGCATCTCAATGTGCTTAGTGCGAGCATGGAACACATGGTTCCTCACAACTGCCAATGCGCTCTAACTGTCAGTGAAGATGGTGGTGGCAGAAGACTGACCAACACCCAAATCAGCCATAAGGTGTCTGAGCCACACACACTCAATAGTCATTGTGAAAGCTTCCCTATACTCAGCCTCACAACTGGAAGTGGCCATAGTACACTGCTTCTTGCTCAACCAAGATATACATGAGCTACCAAGCATGAAGCAAAAGCCACTAGTGGACACACGAGTGTCATAGCAACCAGCCCAATCACTGTCAAAAAAAGCATGCAAATCTGGCGGTAGTGATGCCCCCTTGGGATAAAACAATCCAAGTAGCCGGGTTCCACTCAAGTAGCGAAAGATGCGCTTAACCACCTGCCAATGCTTGACACCTGGGCAATGCACAAACCTACTCATCTGTGAGACAACAAACTGAATATCTGGCCGAGTAATGCATAAGAAAATCAAGCATCCAATAGCCTGCTGATAGAGAACAACATCAAATGCATCTCCAACATCATGAAGACTCAATCATAAGCCTGTCTCCATAGGAGTGGCAATAATCTTACAGTCTTCAAAGCCAAAATGCTGCAATAATGTGTCAATATATTTCGTTTTACACAAATCCATTCCACCATCAACTTGCATAAACTGAATGCCCAAATAGTGATGCAAATGCCCCATATCTCAAATGAGGCATGCAAATTAGCCTTAAAATCAGCAATATGCATGTCATGAGGACCAATGAGCAGCATGTCATCAACATATACCACAATGTTCAGAAGCACATCATTAGCACGCTTAACATATAAGGTGCTTTCAATTGGACTGTTCTCAAAACGATGTGCAATCAGATAGGCATGTATCTTTTCATACCAAGCATGTGGTGCTTGCTTTAAACCATATAATGCCTTCTTTAAACTGCACACTTGGTTTTCATGCCCTTTCTACACAAAGCCACGAGGCGGAAAAACATACACTTCAAAGAGGCAACAAAGTATCATTCATGTCTTTGGAGCTAACATATATCTCCTTAGTACATGAAAGCAATGGCTGAATAGCATCTTCCACAAAAACAACATCACGGCTAACTAGAATGTGTTTAGTTTGTGGATGATACAGACTGTTGGCAGTAGCCTTGGTACATCAGGACCTACAAGACGTGAAAGTCAAAGAAGGGAGTCAGAGCGAAGGGACAGCACAAGCAAACAGGGCAGTCAAAGAAGATCTGGCAAGTAGGCCAATATTTTTTCAAGACATTAATGCAAATCAGAGAGATGGACATGCAGGGAAGAAGAGCAAGTAGGGAGCTTGAAGATATGTATGGCAGATCACTAGAAGAAATCCCTACAACAACAGTGATTTTTATCACTAATAATCATTGTAAATCTCATTTCACATTTTTGTAGCTCCATTTTGTGCAAGCCAAGGAGTCCTTGAGCTTGAGGAGCCTTAGAAGTAGTTGCGTACCAATTTTCATAATTTTTAGATCTCGTTTGAGCCCCCAAATAAGCCCTGGAACCTAATTTTTAACTAGGCCGGACACTAAGTCTGGACAGGGCCAAAAGCTAGTCAAAAACTATAAAAGGAGCTAGAGAGCTCATTTTTGAGGTTAGATTGTAATTGAAACGAACTTGTAAGAGCTTGTGAAAGTAATCTAAAGCACTCCATTGATTCTCTCTCTTTGTCTTGCCGTGTGTGCGCGTGTGTGTGTATGTGTGTGCATGCTTGTATGCTTCTCACTCACGCACTGGTGCCGCCACTTGCTCGAGGTCTTCATACCATCCTCACGTCTTCCCGGATTGACATTAAAGGAGGTGCTACTCATCACTGAGCTACACCAAATTTTGGCGCCGTTGCCGGGGATCGAGCTTTGAGGACGAGCGTGTGATGGTAAGACGTAGAGTTGACGCGTTGGAGTTGTAGGTATTTTCTTCACTCTCATCGATTTTCTTTTACTTTCTTCACCATCATCATCATCACCATCTCCCACGTCCATCTCCATCATCGCGAAAATTTCAGTTTTTTGACTATATCCCCACCTCCACCCCATTTCCCTCATTTCACTTGTGAGAGAGAGCGAGAGAAACGAACTTGCATGTGCTGTTTTTGCATGTTTTCTGAGCTATTTTGCAGGTTTTTCGCTGTACCATCATCCCCAGCAGTGTGCGCAGGTACGACAGGCTCTGCACAGGTCCCGGGACGACAGCCTCTGTCTATCGCGACAGACAGAAAATCTTAACATTTTGTGAATGCATGTTTATCATTGTAACCTACACCTTGAGGGCACTCTAGATCACTAGAAGTTTTTCAAAAATTTGCATTTTTTCAGTCTATCGCGACAGACACTGTCTATCGCGACAGACACCGTCTATCGCGACAGACCGAATTTCACGACAGACACCGTCTATCGCGACAGACAGAAATCCACGATAGACACTGTCTATCGCGACAGACACCGTCTATCGCGACAGACAGCCCCCACGATAGATTGTGTCTATCGCGACAGACACCGTCTATCGCGATAGACAGGCATTTTTGGCAAAAAATTAAGGAGTGAATTCTTGGAAATTTAGGCTAAATTTTGGGCATATTTGCACTTTCATGTACTCATCTACTTACAAAGGCCTTAGAAAATGCATTAAAACCCCCGAAAGGTTCTGTTTGTCTAGTTAACCCCCTAAACCCTGAACGGTCATAACTTTTTCATACGAAATCCATTTTCTGAGCTCTAGGGCTTGTCGGAAAGCTCGTGACATATACTACACGCCCTCAACTGTTTTTTATAAGAATAACGCGTTGATTTTCAGATAGGATATTTGGAAGATGACACACTGAGGGGTAGGAACACCAAGGGAGCTCTAGAGTAAATTTCTAACAATGCAAAAGGGGGAACAAGGGTCATTAAAAAAGTGTCTGAAATAAATTGTCTGTCAATTGAAAGGTCTACTTGGAGCTAATCTTGGGATTTATGCAGGCCTATTGAGAAGCAATTGAGAGTACCCAAGCAAGGGTGTGGCACACGCTTGAGAATCAACTTCTCGAGCACTAAAGAGCAAGGTTCGGCAAGAAAGGTCGGAATATTCTCAACTCCTCTTCGTCAATTCCTAGCCTAGGCTAAGAGCGATTAGAAGTAGGAGTAAGTCAGGGCGACGATAGGCCACTATCAAGTTGAAGACTACCTAAAAACTCAAGTTCAAGCTAAAAACTTAATCTCTGTACTGTCGACAACATAAAGGAAAGAACCTAACGTGGAACGATCAACCTGAAAGTACGAAGAACATTCAAGTATTCCTGACGACGTAATAGCAGACAAGACTTTAAACACGAGGAATAACTAAAAAGAATCAAGTGACTGGTACCAATTGATCGGCAACGAGGTTGTACTCTGGGCAAAAATTTGGACTAATCAGTTAGGCATATGAACCTTAGATCAGGACGACACCTAGTAAGAGAGAGACAAAGCCTTAGGTCTTCAGAGGCTAGTGTCAACCACACTGCTAGGTCCTGGGCCCAGCAGTTGAGCCACCACTCGAACTACCCTCGCTCTGAGACCAGTGAGTCAGAGATGTCTCAAGGCATGGACAAACCTACGGGAAGTTCAGGAGTGCCCTACTTGTACAGGGTAGAAGGCCCTTACAAAACACAGTTGGAGTACCTGAGGACCAACCGATTAGGTGCTAGCATCTATGAGGACGGCTTAGGAAGATCTGTGGTCCAGATTAAAAACCCTGATCAATCCATTGGACTAGAACACCCAGCTGTCAAGTTTGAAAATGGTGCATACCTGGACAAAGAAGGAACTATATATGTAGTCACTAGTTATCCTGATAGGACAGATGACTTTGGGAATGTAATCTCAGAAGCGGACTTAGGTGACCTGGAACAAGGGAACATGGGTGCGGAACCTAGAACCCCTCGAGGTAAATCAGTTCTCACTAGGATTATCACGCCTGAGTGGATCCCCCAAGATAACAAGTGCATAGATTTGCTTCTCAATCGAGAAACGGACGAAGCCTTCTGGAGGTATAAACCGGATCACCCAACTGACATAGGAACAATCATGATCTATGAGTTTAAGGATCCAGATAGCCCAGGTAGAGTGACCTACTTAGACCACACGTCAGAGAGGATTTTTGTGGTGACAGAAAATGATAGGCATGCTTACACTTGGAAGGGCGAATTCATTTTCCCCCAACCAAGATCAAATGTAGCCTATGGTCACCCTGGAGCTGGAACATCCCAGGCTCATGGTATGCAAAGAGACAGAAGTAAAGATAGACCAGAGGTAAGTTTTGCCAATCCAGTGGGCAGAGAAAGAACGAGAACGGAGACGAATAGGGTAGAACCTGAGATGCATAGAGCCCACAGGAACCAAAGAAATGTAGATGGATTCCCTCTGCCGAGGCCTAGAGAGCACACAAGAACTTTGAGACCCACCCAGCTAGTTAAGTCCATGAAGAATTACTTTGACGGCACAGGAGATCCCTATGATCATGTGGCAGAGTTCAAGCAAGTCTTGAGAGCTGAACAAGTGGAGGATCTGTTCACGCAGTACAATGCCTTCGGTCTAACCCTTAGGAACACAGCACTTACGTGGTTTCAGCCATTAGATGAACGCCAGTTCAGGAGCATAGATCAACTCCTAGAGGCATTCATTATAGAGTTCTCTAAGAGCGGAATAAGACACAACACCTCCTCACTGATTCACAGCTTCAAGCAAACCCCTCAAGAGACTGTGAGACTTGCAGGAAGAAGATTTAGACAATATCTTGAAAGGTGCCCTATTTCGGAGCTACCCACATCTGCTAAACAAGTAGCCTTATTTCTTGACGGATTGCTGAGCCCAAAATTGAGATCCTATGTGTATCTGAAAGACCCTAGGACTATAGAAGAATGTGTACGTATGTGCATTGACATTGAAGATAACCTAGGAGAAGAGCTAGAGTTGTCCAAAATTTACAAAGATTCAGATAGTGCATCTAGTCAATCTTCCACACAAGCCACATCAATTGAAGAACTTGCCGAAAAAGTAGCTCAGAAACTAGGTGTAACTAGCAAACAAATCCCAAGGTTTGCCCCTGTGAAAAGGTGCTATACATGCGGTGGTGACCATATGGCGAACGTCTGTCCCATTATGGCTCAACCCCAAGTAAACCCTAGTAGCCAGTACTGCACCATAGAACGGAGATACACCAATCACACCGCACAAGACTGCCCATACAACAAGCAGGCAGTTAGGCAACCCTATCCGCAACCCTACCAACAAGGCAGATACCAGAACCAAAATCCACCACCACAATATGCTAGACCCCAACAAACCTACCAACCACAGTATCAGGCCCAACAAAGGCCTCAGCCTGTGCTAGCACAACAACCCCCTGCCCCAGCTAATGTGATTTCGGTAAAGTATACTGCTGCAGAAGAGAACCTGAATAGAGCTATAGTCCCTGTAACATCCTTGATCTCTGAAAATGACCCAAGTGACCATAGCTTTGATTCTACCCATGTGGATAGCCCCCAGGCTTACTACATGCAGTCCCCAGAACATGGAGAGTCCTACTATGGTGAAGAGTCGAACGAACCTAGTTGGGAGTCAGATTACACGAACATCATGTATACAAACCCCAACCCTAGACCTCAACCTAGGCAAGTACGACCACCATTTCCTAGAGGACCGTGCTACAGATGCCAAGGAGATCACCTCATTCGTGATTGCCCCTTGCCTCCACCTACGCAAACCCAGTCGGTGACGATCCAAGGCTTCTGCCAAGACTGCGGAAAAGAGCATCTCTTACGAGATTGCCCAAAGAACCCCAATAGCATGCCAAAAATCACCCCTATCAACGTTGTTGGATTAGTGGTAGACTCCTCAGGAAGTGTCACTTCCACTGCACCAGTACAGGTAGTCACTAGGGCTCAGGCATTGCAGCAAAACCAAGGGGTAGGCCAGGAAAAGAGCCTAGATGCTAGCGATACTGAGAGCCAAAATAAAAAGAGAACAAGAGCGTGGAAAGATAGCCGCGAACGCATGAAAAGGCAATGGGCAAAGAAGATGAGTGAACTTGAGGAAAGTCTACGAGAAACCAAAGCTAAAATCATAGAGATCACATCTCAACCGCACTCTCACACATTCCCACCGCTACCATCCCCATCACCCTCCATCCCTTCACCCTCTAAGACAGCCCACGCAACCCACCCACCACCCCACACAGGATCGGTATTAGCTGATCCCACTCCCGAAGACATAGACATGATGCTTAAAGCATATCAGGCCAGAATCCAAGAAGGGCCAAACGTCACGGATCATGACAAGTGCTATCCTAGAGCTGACCTAGAGATAGAAAGAACCAAACTATGCGCGAAAATGGTCGCATTGGCTCAGACTATGTTTGAAACCAGTCGCCTTTTCAATTACTCAGGCTCAGCCAAAACGCAATTACACTTGGATGGATTCCTAGAGAAGTTAGAGAGGATAATTGCAAGATCTGACAAGGAAGAAAAAAATCAAGACCAAGAAAAAGCAAGCAAAAACAGGAATCATTCCCAATCAGAAGTGTATGTGGCCAATGCCCCTAAACCGGACAACTTCCCCTCCATAGAAAGAATAGAGAGGCCAATAGCACAGCCAGAAAAGGAATCTACCCCTCAAAGAAAGGGAAGGGCAAGAGAACGGGTAAGCCAGCCTCTTCAGGAAGCCCGTGGGCCTCCTCAAGAAGCTTATATTCCCCCCCAAAAGGCAGATGAGCCCCCCTCGAAAGCTCAAGTACCTCCACAGGTTGCCTACATTCCTTCTCAGGGAATGTGTGAGCCTGTTCGGAAAAGTAATAGAATAAGTAATCCTCCCCAAGAAGCTTGTGCTCCAGCCATTTGCGAGAACGAGGAGAGAGTCAACAATAGAATCAGCCCTCCTTCACAGGTTGCTTATGCGCCCAATTCTACGGAGCCAGACACTTCTTCTTCTATGAATCGGTTTGCCCCAGACTTCCTACGAGAGATTCAAGAAGACAAATGGGATAACGAAAGCGAGGTCGCCCCTCCTTTTGAACTTGTGGACGATGCACACGACCAATTCCCACAAGACATCCCATCTATTTACGGGGAACATGAGAGTACTCAGTCTCACGAGAGATTGGACTTTGAGTCTAATTCCATACAAGAGCTACCCCACTTCACAGGCCCATGGGAAGCAAAGTCCACATGTATGAGAGCACCCACAGTCATGGTAAGGAACGACGACTCAGTCATACCAAGGAACTCGGGAGTAGTAATGAACACCAAGGTGCAACGCGATCTCACTTTGGAAGAACTGACCAAGGATAGACCAAACGTGCGAAAATATGTAGCCAGTCAGGTAGCTGAAGTTGCAAAACCTCGTTCCAAGGTAGGATCCCATAGGACAGTGCCAGAAATTCCCTTGGATAAGATAGGAGATATGTGTGAAGGTGAAGAAGGGAACACCTATCTTCCCATCACCTACCAAGAGTACACCACCAAGGCAATTTTGGACTCAGGTGCAGGAGTTGCAATTGCCACCACCTCCTTATGGAAGCGTTGGGGCAAGCCAGCACTCAGGCCAACGAGAATGAAATTGCAAATGGCAGATGGTCACATAGAGAGACCCCTAGGATTGCTAGAAGGAATAACTCTCACCACTTGTGGTGTCGAGTTTGAACATACCTTTGCCATATGTGATTTCAGCAAAAATCATGCCTATGAAATGATTTTAGGAAGACCATTCATGCGACAGTTGCAAGTGGTACAGGATTGGGGGACCAATTCTTTGTACCTGCAGCACTTAGGTGTTACAACCAAAGTCAATCTCAAGGATTATTCCCATAGAGATGTCCCTCCTATCCAATGGAATCCCATCCATAGAGCCAAAGATGATACAGAATCGGTGCATTCCATAGGGTCGGGATCCTCATGGATGCATGAAGATACTCACTTATGGATGTGCAAGGTAGCAGTAGAAGAAGAGAAGAGAGAGAAAGCCAGAGAGGTAGGTGCGAACGAAACTCATAGACCCATTCAAGACCCAGCCTATGCACCTATAGTCTTTCCAGATGAGGAGTTTGAACCCCATGGCTGGGCGGAAATTTTAGTAACAATGGACGTAGCCATCAATGAAGAACAATGGACACCTCACTGTGATGAGGATGGCTATGATATTTCAGTCTTCTCCATAGAGCCAATCATGGGAGAGGCAGTTTTAGAAGAATGTGAACCTAGCCCTGATGCATTTGAGGATGCAAGTGACTCCGATCTAGAGTCAATCATTATGGACCCACCATTTGCATCAGATGAAGAGTACTTCCATGAAGTAGAATTTCAACCCCAGAAGCATGGAGAAGTTACAAATGATGTAAGATTAGCAACGCGTATGACCCCTAAGGAAGAAGGAAAGAAACGAAAGAAGAGAGAAGCCTTACCAGAAGAGGAGGAATCTTTGTTTGAGGTCCCAGAAAATTTTAAGAAGTACGAGATAGATGACAGGAGAGTCATGATAAGAATGCCTAAACGAGAAGCACAATCAGGAGAGGCCTATGATAACAAAGAAACTACTAAGAAAATAGTAGTGGCCATAGAAGAAGGAGAGGAGAGATGCACGTATATAGGCCATGACCTGACAGAAGAAGAAGAGTACGAATTGATAGCCTTGCTAAGAGAATACAGAGATGTATTCACTTGGAGTTACAAGGATTTGAAAGGTGTTGACCCTGATATATGCTCACACACCATTCCCATGACCTCAGATGCTAAACCCTCTAAGCAAAAGCCTTATACATATAACGATAACTATGCTGCTAAGATCAAGGAAGAGATAGATAGATTGGTTGAAGCTGGATTTATCTACGAAATTGAGCACACCGAATGGGTATCCCCCATCGTAGGGGTGCCCAAGAAGAATGGCAAGCTGCGTGTGTGCATTAACTTGAAAAAGGTTAATGCCGCCACGATTCGAGATAACTATCCGCTTCCCATCACAGAGCATCTCTTAGAAAGAGTGGCAGGCAAGGAAGTGTACAGCTTCCTTGATGGATTTTCGGGCTACAATCAAGTAGCCATAGCTCCAGAGGATCAGCATAAGACAGCCTTTGCCACAGAATGGGGCATTTTTGCTTTTAGAGTAATGCCATTTGGGCTTACCAATGCACCAGCTACCTTCCAGAGGCTGATGTGCCATGTGTTTAAGGAGTTCCTGAGGAAGAGTTTAGAAGTCTATGTTGATGACCTTTGTGCTCATTCCAATGTTAGACAAACCCATATTCCGGAACTCAGGCAAATCTTTGACAAATGTAGAGAGTACCAAGTCTGCCTGAACCCAGAAAAGTGCGTTTTTATGGTCAGGCAAGGCAAGATTCTAGGACACATAGTGTCAAAGAATGGCATATCTACTGACGAAGAGAAAGTGCGAGCCATAGCAGAGCTACCTAGGCCAAAGAATGTCAAGGAAGTACAAGCTTTCATGGGGCATTGCGGTTATTATCGACGATTCATACACATGTATGCTGTCATTGCAAAGCCCATGTACGGACTCTTGACAAACTTTGAGTGGACGGATGAATGTGAGAATTCCTTCCAAGAACTTAAACGAAGATTATGTTCAGCACCAATCTTGACCACACCAGATTGGAATAAGCCATTCCATGTTCATGTTGATGCATCCAATTACGCTATTGGATGTGTGCTTGCACAACCTACTGGTGAAGGTAATATGGATCTTCCAATTGCCTATGCCAGTAGACAATTGAATGCGGCTGAACGAAATTATACCACTACTGAGCGAGAAGGATTAGGCATGGTATATGCAGTTAAAAAGTTTAGACATTATTTGCTTGCAAATAAGTTTAAATTTTTTACGGACCATCAGGCATTGTTGTACTTAGTAAACAAGCCATGCAATACAGGTAGATTAGTAAGATGGTTTCTCTTGCTAATGGAATACGACTTCGAGGTTGTGGTAAGAAAAGGAAGGACTCATTTGAGAGCAGATCATCTCTCTAGGCTCACATCGGGAGAAGCCCCACAAGGAGTGCCAGATGACCTTCCTGACGCTTACTTGTTTAATTTGGAAGTGGTGCCGCAGTGGGCCAAACCAATAGTACCAGTATTGACATACGGGCCTAATCATCCAGTGGTGAACACACGGAATAGAGAGATCGTAAAAGCTCAAAAGTACCATATCATGGCAGGCAGCATGTACAAGCACACAGATCAAGGGATCTTGGCTTGTTGCGTAGAAGAGGATGAGTACGCTAAATGGTTGCAATTAGCACATGTAGGTGCGTTAGAGCAACACCATTCGAAGCAACGAACGTTGCAAACTCTAAAGAGATTCGGAGTGCACTGGCCAACTATGGAAGCGGATGTCCAAAAGTTGTGCAAAGAATGCCCAATCTGTTGCACTAAACCACCTGTGGAACATGCCACTCTCTATCAAGTATCCATTGTGCCAGATTGGAGTGAACCTCTAGTATCATTCTTGCGGACAAACACATTCCCCCCAGACATGACTCTAGCTAGGAAAAGGAGTTTAGAACAAGAAGCCCTGGATTATTCACTCATAGGTGATAATCTATATAAGCGCGGTAAAGATGGTTACCTGAGACTGTGTGTCCATGAAAGTGAGTATCTTAAGATCTTAGAAACTGCTCACCAAGGTGTAGCAGGAGGACACTTTGGACCAGATCGGGTGATCAAGGCAATATTGTTTGCGGGCTTCTGGTGGCCCACCCTTCACACGGATGCACATACCTATGTGAAACGGTGTGATATCTGTCAAAGGACTCAGTATCCTATACGCAAAGATGAGATGCCACTGAAACCTATGATGGGTGGACGTGCATTCTCTAAGTGGGGAATAGACTTTGTAGGTCCTATTAACCCCCCAGCTAAGGGTTCTCATGCGGAATACATCATCGTGGCAACAGATTATCTCACCAAGTGGGTAGAGGTAAAGGCTACGACAAAGAACGATGCTCAAACAACTACCAAATTCTTGTTTGAGAATGTATTCACGAGATACGGGCTACCTATAGAGCTTGTAAGTGATAGAGGCACTCATTTCTTGAATGAAGTGATTGAAAATCTACTCCAAGAATTCTTGGTAATACACAAGAAGTCTGCCCCTTATCACCCTCAAGCTAATGGACAAGCTGAGAGCACTAATAAGATTTTATGCAATGTACTGACGAAATTAGTGAACACTAAACGCTCTGATTGGGACAAACAGCTACACCATGCTGTTTGGGCATACCGAGTGGCCTACAAAACGGTACTCCAAGCCACTCCCTTTCAGATGGTATTTGGCCAAAATGCTGTGTTACCCTTGGACTTCCTGATCCCCACATTGAGAGTAGCACAAGAGCACGAATGGACAGGTCATGAGCTCTCCTCTAGGATCTTTGACCTTGAACGATTAGGAGAAACAAGACTGAGAGCCGCTGCAGGGATATATGCAGCCAAGAAGAGACAGAAGGCATACTTTGATGCCCACGTGAAGGATAAAGGCTTGAAAACGGGAGATCTAGTCTTAGTCTATACACTGAAACAACACGCAAGGAAGCTAGAAAAGAGAGGCTACGGACCTATGATCATCAATAGGATCTCCACAAGTGGAGCAGTACAATTGGCCACATTAGAGGGTGATGTTCTCCCTAACTATATTAGCGGATGCAGAGTCAAGTTGTACCAGGAACCCCTCACGGAGGAAATGCTCAGCCGACTCAACACTGCTAAGAAACGCAAAGAGGAAGAAAAGAGAATTAGAGAAGAAGCTCAAGCAGAGGCTTTAGAACGCATCAGAAGGATGAAATTACGAAGGCAAGGTAGAGATCAGCCTGGAGCGAATGACTATGCAGACCAAGGATTTCCCATAGCCATGTGTGAAGTTGCAGGAACAAGCTCGAATAGAATAATTGATAGACGTCCTTTCATAACCATAGACATAGGACAAGGAAAGAGTACAAGGACCGTAAGAGCCTTGATTGACTCAGGTGCTGCCACTAGCGCTGTTAAGTTGTCTTACTGTCAAGAGTTACAGTTAACTGTCCATCCTGTGGAAGCATACCTCATAGGATTGGGAGGCGTGGAAACCCCTTGCATGGGCGAGGTGGAACTTCCCCTCTACATTCACGAGGAGGCAATGACCGTTAAAGTACTAGTGTGTCAGGATGAGGATCTCACTGAACCTCTTGTCCTGGGTCAAGATTGGATTTATGACCAAGCAGTCAATCTAAACCTAAGAAGTGGACTTCTCCAGGTTTGGGTCAATCATAGTCGAGTTACAGTAGAATTAGACAATCAAGCACTCAAGGAACTAGGAAAGGCACAGACTCCTGGTCCTTCCAGGGGTACACATGAAGATGACCATGCTGTTCTTGTCCAAAACTATGTGTTGCAGAGGAATGATATTCGCAAAAAAGGAGTCAGGAATGCAAAGGAACTCCCTTCTTTTCCAAAGGTTAGAAAGAGGTAGCAACCCAAGGTGGATCAAAGGCAGAAGAAGCAGGGTACTACCTATGTCAGAGATCAAAAGTACCTGCGCAGCAGAACAGCCCAGCAAATAGACCAGGTATGGGTGCGGAAAGGCGAACGACCGGTTGCACCACCGTCAACTACAGGGGCAAAGCCTCTTATTAGTGACCAACAACGCAACGCTAATAAGAAGTCTTTCAGAAATTCTTCTGCTAAAGTAAAATCTATTTGGGTGCCCAAGAAGTCGATGAAGGCAAACCCACAATCAAGACAAATTTGGGTGCCTAAGGCTTGCTTGATGGCACAAGTAGCTACACTGAGGCCACAACCTAAACAGCATAACGCAGCAACGCATACTGCCAAATTTCACTCGTTCTCAACGCTCATGAACACACCAAGACCCAAGAGTGTGCTTGTAAGCAATTGTAAATGGGTCCCAAAAAGGCCTCGTTTTCAAACCACGACACCGAGAAAGCTCTCTAGAGCCTCTCCGAAACCGAAAGCAAAGCCCATTCACTGCATTTGGCAGCCTAGGGCCTGTAATAAACCCCCCGACCCCAATTTGTAAAGTCATACCCACTTACTAACTGCAATAGTTTCCTAGGACAACATAATCCCTAACTACACTCACTGTCTTTATGCACCTACTAACCACTAACGCACCATCTACCTCATGTTAATGTTGTAACGGGGACAACAACGGATTTATTTTGTCCATTACAATGTTAACACTTGGTTCTATATTCTCACAGAACCAATCAGCAAACAGGGCCATGGCAGAAGCAGGTACCAGCTCTCAAGCCGGATCTGGTCCCCAGATCGTGGACATAGAAACACTTCTCCTTGAGCCACGTCTCACTGCAAGACCGCAAGAGCTTCAAGAAGTGCATGTGCTCCCCATCCAGGATCCTCCTCAAGGACACACTTCTCAAGTAGGTAAGCATGCGCATTGGTTCAGTGATGTTGCTGGACCACTGGGCGATGGAACCTACTTCTGGGAAGCAGAATTGGAGTTCAATGGCAAATGGGGTCGATACCACTTTTTCACACGCGAATTTGAAAGCTACCAAAATGCCGAAGTCATGAGATCAGTTTGGGTCAAAGCAGGTGTGGAAAGTTATTTCAGGGCCCACATACCAAAGCCGGATTTTTTACGATGTTCATATCTGATCAGTACAATCACGCCAAGCAGGGCCAAAGGAGGCGACAGCACCTTTGTGTTGCCATCACTGCTGCCGGGTAATGAGCTTAAAAGGTTCAAGCTGGACCTCAATCTGGTAAGAGAAGCATTGGGAATGTATGGCATGCACATCCCAACAGAAAAGGAAACCATGGTCCCAGGTCGAATGAAGCACAAGGATCTGAATAAGTTGAAGGATATGGTAGCAATGACACCTACCATTGCGCTTCACCTGCGAACCATCATGCAACACTTTGCGTTTCCCGCCCAAGAACGATTCACAATGCCCCTGAAAAAAATATGGTTCAGTTTATATCTAGCAGAAACCGAAAGCCTGCCCATCAATGTGCCACACTGGATCATAGACCAGATCCACCTAGCACATCAAAGGTGGAACAAGAAACAGAAGAATGTGCTCCACGGGTGTTGTGCTCTGACCAGAATAATCTACAGATGCTTGGCTTATGATGTGCCTGTTCAGCGGGCACTCGTATGGTCCCGAGTCCAAGAATTCCAAAGAAGACTATCAGCAGCAGGTCCCCCATCAAAGAAGATGAGGGGGGGAGTCCAACTACCCTGTGCCCAACCAAGGGGAGCTACCGCTACACCAGAAATCACCCCTCCCCAAACACGACGAGTTAGGCCATTCACAATCCGGCTACCACGACCAAGCACGGAGGGGCCTAATCTGGTGTTTCCACCCATTCCATCCGATTTGGAATTCCCGCAGGGATTTACTCTTGAGGACCTCACGGATGAAGAAATTGCCAGATTAATCTATGACTCTAACCTCGAAGCGGAAGCAGCGCGAGCTCAGGAACCACAACCCAAAACAACATCGGCCCCCACCCAACCCCAAGTTGTAGAAGTCGATGTAGATGAACAAGAGGCAGGAGGAGACGAAGAAGAAGCCGACGAAGAACAACATCAAGAATATGACGAACTCTCCGAGTTAGCAAGTGCCCCAGCATATTCGGCACAAATCAAGAGACTATATCGAACCATGCGACTGGTTCAGGAACAGCATAAGATGTCTCTAGAACAGGGCAAAAAACTCATGAACGACTTGCTAGCGGAGGAAGGTGTGGACGAGTTGTTCATTGAGTCCATGAACCTTCATGCCGACGCTGTAGGACTGGACGAGGCCATTCATGAGGCAATGGCCTACATCCACAGGTTTGAAAAAAGAGTTCCCGTTCGTCCCAGGAGGTCCGGGAAGCAAATTCACATCAATACATCAGCACCAGGCGAGGCAGCGCAAGCAGAAGAATATCAGGAAGCACCGTTGTCACCCCCATCCCCACCTCACACTACACAATTCACTCCACCACAGGACACTGACACTACCACATCCACTACCACTACCGTTGTCATGGGCATCCCACTCTCCCCGGGAATCCAATTCGGGGGAGTCACCATGCCCACCTTCACCACCCTGTTCACCGATGTCACATCCACTCCACCAACGATTCCCATCTACACAGTCACTCAAACAGTTGACACGATGGAAACATCACCTGCCACAGCACCGCTCCCTCCCCCCATGCCACCTTCATCACCCATACCCCCTCCACCCACATCTCCACGTACATCCACATCATTCACCTCTCCCATTCCCGCCCCCATTCCCCCTGCATCTTCACCCTTCCCAGCATTATTTAATGTAAATAACATATTTTTAGCATTAAACCAATGTGTATACCAGCTCCAGCATGAGTACAAAGCTCTGGACAACCGATATCAGCAACTGGAAACGCACCATCAAAACTTACAAAGACAGTTTCACATTCTACACACAGAAAATGCAGAACTGAATCAACGTTACACGACGCTTGAGCAAGCTCACCAAACATTATTGGCGGCACCCCAACCATCGACAGAATCAGGTGCCAAACAACTAGAAGCTTTGCTTGAGGTATACCAAGCCGATAATCTCAAAGTCCGGCGTAACCTGGCACTTCTCAGAAAACACATGGCGGCCGCCCTTGAGGAAAACAAGAGATTGCAGCAGCAAAATGAAGCAAATCTAGAAGCTGCAATGGAAGGCTCTCCACACGAAATTGATCCAGAGCAATTTAAAGCTGTGCCCTCAGAGACAATGAAGACCATCTTGGACAGCTATGCAGATCTATTAGAAGCTCATGATGACTTGGAAAGGGAACGGGATGCGCTGCGCAATCAACTCCAAGAGCAACAGACAGCACCCAAAGTCACAGAAACGACCACGACTTCAGAGGAAGTCAAGGCATTGAAAGAGCAGGTGGCCGAATTACAGGCAAGATTACTCACACATGAAAGGCAACCCTCTCCAGTTGTCGAACCAGAACCCGAGGATTTGGTACCCATCGAGGTAGATGAGACGTATGAGGAACCTTACGTTCCTATGCCAATGCCAGGTGGTGAACAAACCGCAGAAGAAATGGATACGCTAGAAATCGAAGTACCTGAGTGGCTCCAAACACTAGAGAAAACGGCATCAACTCATGAAGATCGAGTAGCAGTTCAAATCCAATCTATGGCAAAGATAGAGGACACTATTATTAAATCAGAATACTTCCACAGCATGTCCCACCATAGATGGATCGGAACCAATGATGATCAATACGTGCCCTATTGTATACTCCTGGCGGACTACAATGCAGAAATCCAACATAGATGTGGCAAACCTCCAACGTTTGCTACACAATTTGGGCCAGATGATATCCCAGAGAGCGCCAAAAAAGGATCCATTCATCAACCCACTTGGAGGATCCGACTCCTCGAAACCTACCCGGAGATGGTTCGCACCTGGACGAATATGCCTCTTTTTATTAAATATAACCCCTGTTATGTTCCTGTACTCCGCAGACGCACATGGCCAGAGTTTACCATTGCAGTCAAGACTATCAAGGGATGCGCCAAATGGTTAAACTACGTCTATCTAGCACCCCCTCAAGGGCCTCCCACCGTCAATTACATGATTTCCACTATACGGCACTGGAGCATCCGATTAAGGAATACCCCTGATGTAATGGCCCAGATGTGCATGAAAATTTTTGAGTTAATGCTTATTACATTCAGGACATTCAAGAATATCAAGGACCCACACTTCTCAGGCGTCGGATTCCTTATAGGAAACCAAGATTTAGTTTATGACATGAGCACCACTCCTTCCATAGAGGTGATATACGCTTGGCACGCCAGAATAAAATACCTCCCAGCCTGCTTTAAACAAACATTCGAAGAGATGTTCATAACAGGGTTCTGGGAATACCACTCAGAAATATTTGTACCCAGACCCTCACATCTCCTCCATTTATTTGCTGTGGAGCGAACCATTCACTCAGAGCAGTTACGGGTGCCACATCCAGATGTCCCAGGGCCAGTCAATTGGGATGCATTGCTGACAGATCTAGCAAGGGGACTCAGGTTAGAAGAACACCACCTCGCCGCCGATGTGGTACAATACTACGTCCAAAAAGTAGCTAGACAAGGGTCTGTCAGGGGCGACAGACACGAGAGTGGGGGGGGTGTTGGCAGTAGCCTTGGTACATCAGGACCTACAAGACGTGAAAGTCAAAGAAGGGAGTCAGAGCGAAGGGACAACACAAGCAAACAGGGCAGTCAAAGAAGATCTGGCAAGTAGGCCAATATTTTTTCAAGACATTAATGCAAATCAGAGAGATGGACATGCAGGGAAGAAGAGCAAGTAGGGAGCTTGAAGATATGTATGGCAGATCACTAGAAGAAATCCCTACAACAACAGTGATTTTTATCACTAATAATCATTGTAAATCTCATTTCACATTTTTGTAGCTCCATTTTGTGCAAGCCAAGGAGTCCTTGAGCTTGAGGAGCCTTAGAAGTAGTTGCGTACCAATTTTCATAATTTTTAGATCTCGTTTGAGCCCCCAAATAAGCCCTGGAACCTAATTTTTAACTAGGCCGGACACTAGGTCTGGACAGGGCCAAAAGCTAGTCAAAAACTATAAAAGGAGCTAGAGAGCTCATTTTTGAGGTTAGATTGTAATTGAAACGAACTTGTAAGAGCTTGTGAAAGTAATCTAAAGCACTCCATTGATTCTCTCTCTTTGTCTTGCCGTGTGTGCGCGTGTGTGTGTATGTGTGTGCATGCTTGTATGCTTCTCACTCACGCACTGGTGCCGCCACTTGCTCGAGGTCTTCATACCATCCTCACGTCTTCCCGGATTGACATTAAAGGAGGTGCTACTCATCACTGAGCTACACAGACAATAGCCTTTACTTTCAGAACTCTACCCAACAAAAATACATTTTAGTGCTTTATCATCCAATTTTCTGCGATGTTGTTGAGGCACTAATGCATATGCCAGACAACCAAAAACATGCAGATGAGCAACGAATGGCTTGTGACCATGCCGAGCCTCATATGGAGTGATAGATTGCAGCGCTTTAGTGGGACACCTGTTCAATACATATGCTGCACACATAACAACCTCAAGCTAGAAACTATGTGGTAAAGCTTGACTCTGGACCATACACCTCGCCATCTCCATGAGTGACCTGTTCTTTTGTTTATTAACTCCATTCTATTGAGGTGTATACGACATTGTACACTGATGTTTTATCCCACATTCAGCCAGAAATGCATTAAATTTAGAAGACATATATTCCCCCCTTCGATCAGAACGGAGGGTGCCCATTTTACATGCTGACAGATTTATAGCCAAAACCAGAAACTGTTTGAATCACATAAACACTTCGGACTTTGTGTTCAATGGATATACCCATGCATGCCTAGAAAAATCATCGATGAAAGTCACGAAGTAAAGATAATTCCCAAAAGAAGGTGTCTGCATAGGACCACATATATCACTATGTACAAGTTGCAATTTCTGAGTAGCCCGAACTGAACCATCTTTTGGAAAGGAAGAACGCTACATTTTGCCCAAAATATAGCCTTCACATACATGTTCACCGGGTGTCTCAAGTTTGGGAATAGAGGACACCATTTCAGATTTCTGCAGGCGTAGCAAACTAGTGAAATTCAGATGACCAAAGCGTGCATGCCAAATCTTTGCATCTGACATAGCCTAAGAATCATGTACAACACATGCCAAATCATTTACATATCTTTCATAGTCTATGAGCTTATACAACCCACGACATAAAATGCCAAAAGCAATAATGATGTCCACATGTGATAGATCATGAACAGTACATCTGTCACGAACAAATTTCACAACCAAGCCAATCTTGGCTAATGCAAAAACTGATAACAGATTTTTCTTGATCCCTATCGCAAACAAAGCATCTGAAAAAGTGAAAAAACTACCATCAACAGTAGTCCAAAAGATCTTACCAACTCCCATAATAGGATAGGAGGAGTTGTTGGCGCATGTAACAGTATTCCCTGTAGGAGTAGGCTCGAGTGAAGGGATGAAATTGCGACGTGAGGGAATATGTTTGGCCGCCCCACTATCAAAGTGCATGTGCATGAGCATATCTGCCATCCCAACAAATTTTCTCTACAGTAGGTGCAACAAAAATGGCAGCACGAACAGGAATCTAAAAAATATCATCATCTTTGACACCATCCCCATCAGTTCCAGCACCTGTATTTGTAGTACTTGTATTCGCAGGTGTAATAGGACGTCTTTCAACACCCTGCACAATATTCCATAGTCCTTTTGCGACCATTACATGATGCATCATATAAGCCTATAAGGGGTAGTTGGTACCATCCAACTTATCCTCAACAACCAACATACAGAATACATCACAGCTTTCAGCCATGGCCGGTGACTAAAATACCTTGATGCAAAAAATTAATTGTATCTCAAAAAGTTGAACAGAATTATCTAGACAAATTCTGCTAGACTTGTAGCAGACTTCGAGACCCTTATACTAACGAACCAAAACTGGTATATACCTTTGGTGCAAAAAGACAAAATAGCTTGCACAAGCGCTATGATAGTGCATTCGAAGGCCAAAACAAGCACATATTGTGATTTCAACACCACAAAATGAAGCCGGTTTGATCTTTGAAACACCCTGAGTATGCTTACCAAATTTCATGCGATTCTGAAACTACAACCGGAGAGGTGTAGACAATGCCCTACATGAAGTGGTGACTTTTTCTGATACCAATTGTTGGAGTTAGATGTTTGCGGAAGCACGCGAACAACACAAGGAAGAAGAAGAAGCTTGGAGCACAACACACAATACTAAATGTATTACCACTAGAATGTACAAAGATAAGTATCCCGTTAGGGCAATAAGTGTATATACAATCTAGGGGAAAAAAACCTCCTAAAGAGGGAAAAAAATTCTCCGGCGGTCCTAGAGTGTTCACACACATCACTACCTAAATATATCAACATGTACAGGTCTGCAAAGTCTGAATAGTTTTTGGCAACTACCTTCCAAGAGCCATATCTTACAAACTGGGAAGGCGATTGAAGTAGTTTCACTTTGAGCCACTTGCACATGATATATATTTCAGTTTATGATTATTTGTAGGTCTTAAAGTGGTTTTTCTAGGTCTAAAGAGGGATTACAAATGATTTTTTGGATAAATTTGCATTATTTTAGTAATCATCTGACCATGCTTTATGTTTTGGGAAGTGATCCGATGTTTTCGGACACTTCAAAGTTTATATTAGGACCTGAGGAGGAAGGTGTAGATGTCTTGAAGCTCATAAAAAGGGATTGGATGCATGCAATTCCAATATCAAATCATTCAACGATGTATGGTTTATATTTTCAAGCATTTTACTTTATGTTATGGCATGTTCCGTATGTACATGCATCGATTGGAATGCATACATCAAAGTTGATCATTGTTTTAATCTTAAAGGTATGGATCAACATGCTAGGAGTACACTTTTTGATTGTTTGCAGGAAAGATTGTTGCAGAAATTACATGGTTATGCAACAAAGAGAATTGTTGCTGGCATTTGTTTTTATGTTTTGGCAGGTTATGGAGTCCATGTATGAGTTTATGGCGTGCATGCCATGGGCTTGCCAAGCCCTATGTTGTTGGATGGCTTGTGCACCATTGAGTTTATGGTTAAAATTTTTTGGGATTCCATTTCCTTGGGGAAATGTTGTCAAAATTTTTCCCACCTCATGGCGTTATATACACGCTTACCTTTAGGTAAGAATGTCATGGCATGGTAACATGCCTTCTCTACAAACATCAGTAAGGTGTTAACATGCTTGTAAGCATGTATTTGATGGACTTAGGACAATCATAGTAGTATAGATAAGGCAACTTTAGTAGTAATAGGATCCCTACACATAATCCTTATGGATTTAGACCATAGGATTGCTAAGGGGAAGGAGCTACACCTTCACCATTAGTTATGTGCACAAGCAACCCTATAGGTTTTAGGAAGTTGCATATATGCATGGGAGATACATTTATGATAATCTCCAAGGTAGTGAAGATTTACTTATCTTCACAAGAGTCTCATAGTATGATTAGGAGACTATGGGGTATTACCAAGAATACCCAAAGAGTGAGCAGTTTCACTCATACACATCACTTGAGTAAGTAGTGAAACATCTTTGCTACACTACTATGGAAACCAATTAGATGGGATCACAGAGATGGGTTTCATAAGAGAGCATCGACAAGTGTTTATGTGATTGGAGTGATGGTTAGGAAGGCCACAGGTATTGCACTAGCTCTATGACTTAGAGCATAGATCCCTTAGTAAGAAATAGTTGTGGTACCCAATACATATATTTATATGAGGATCTAGAGAGAGGTGCCTAGGCTCAGTCTTGGTACCTAGGAACAAGTTAGTTTGGAACAGGAAGGGATATCCAATGTCACATATTAACTAGAACCAAACTAACTAGTTCGAGGACATGGGACTCATTTGAGTCCACCGACGTGACTGTAGGATATGGGATTCATTAGGGTCCACCTATGTATTCCATTACATATATATGGAATATATATTCGATTTAGTGTAGGTATGACACCGTGAATTGGAAGAAGGTTCCACTGGTATGGGATGGTGGAAACAACTTCCCTTTGAGCACTCTTCTTCTATGGACAAGAAGAAAAGGACTCATCACCCATGGTGTCATGTCTCACTAGATGAGAGACTTCTTGGTTGGTGAAATGTAGAGATTGCATTTTACCATCAAGAAATTCTTATATATGATCTAGATGATGGTATTGCATAGTCACAAGGTAGTTTAGAGTAAACTATTACTTGTGAGCACACTCGAGGTTAGGAAGACCTGGAGTGTTATGAGGGGAATCTATCATTTAGTCCTAGATGGGTTTGGAGTTACTTTTTATGGGATTTTGTTCTATATTTCAAAGGATTCTATGGTTTACTATCTCCATTGTGATATGGTCAAGCTTATAAGCTTGGCACTTTACACTTGCTTCTTATACTATTAATCCATAGATTAGACATCACATGGGTAGTTTGGAGGTGATAGTTTGGAAGCACAGAGTACATGGGAGATAGTAGGCACCACTCAAATGGTTTCCCACCTTTGAGATGATCTCATATGAGACCTCTTAAGGGGAAGGATATGGGGAAAGAACACACAAAGATGACCATGGAAATGTCATATGATATTCATGGGGTGCGACTCATCTTTTGAAGGAGGATGCCACATGGCATCACGTGGGCACTTACCATTTGGTAGAAGATATATATACAAGAGAATAGCATCTCTTATGAGAAATATAGAAGGCAGCTCGACGGTCAAGAGGTTTGAAAAGCATTCTCTGTGTGTGTTTTGTATGCTCACATACCCAATCAAAGGAGCAGTCGCGAATGTGGCTGGTAACAAAAGAAGCTCGTGCTTGACACATGGGGTTGCAATCTTTTATTTCTTCCTAAAATTCTGATAAAGTGGGTGAAGAATCATTTGCAAGGATCATTGAAGGTTGGGGATCTAGAGCTCTTTGTAGATCATCCATTTGAATGCATAGAATCTCATTTTCCTCTCTATATAGGTCCAAAGTGTGTATTAATTCATCAATCCTAGCTTAAATCTGCGATACCCTCTATGGAGGCTACAAGTTGCTTGAAGTAATTCATGATCATGAGCGGTTCTTGCCTCATGTAGCAATCTCCTCAGTTCCTCTTCTTTACCTTGAAACTCTCTCTATTGTAGGCGCAATCATTCCTCTAGCTGGGAACATATTGTAGAAACTTTTAAAGCTATACTTTGAGAAGTCTTTACTGATACTTCTACTATTGCTAGACTCTATGCATTCAAGAATTATTGTAGCATGTGCTCCTAATCTCTCCGATTCTTCTCTGCCTCCCATATTCATCTATAATTGTATCTTTAATAAATCTTCTCTAGTAGATATAGTAATTACTTGAATGGTGATCCTTATTATATCTCCTATGTTGCTACCAATTGTGCCTTGGTCTCTTCATCCTACACTTGTTCTTCATGTAACTCCTACTGTGGCCTTACGAACTCCTCTTTAGAGTGTTAGTATCATCTACATCTTAGTATCTGAACAAGTATACAGGGTTTCACTAGTATGGAATAAGGGAGATATAGTATCAATAGTAGGAGGTGGAACAAAAATAGGCATGTATGGAGATGTTATATAAAAAATCTTGAAGGTTTATCTAGTAGATGAAGTGTTAATTGGTGGCTTGGTGGAGTGTGGTGGGATGGAGATGAGTATGGGCACTTCTTCATACATAGTATAGGCTACCTCAATGTGTTTTTATGAGACGTTTTGAGATGGTGTAGCATGGAAGAGTGATGATGCCTATGAGTCTGATACTTCAAAATACGAGGGAGAGGAACTTATGGATGTGGCTAGAGTGGGACTCCTCTCCTTCTCCCCTTATTACTATTTTTGTTGCTTCTTTGAAGGATTCTTTAGAGGGAGAAAACTTCTCTTGTAGCAGTTTTCTTACAATGCATGGTTGTAGGCTCCAATGGTGCTTGAAGAAGTTGATTTTTAAAAGCTATAACCATTTCTTCTTCCTAATCTGTGAGAAAAAAATAGGAGTTGACCTTAAATACACTTTCAAAGATTAACTAAGAAGATATATGAGATACAAAATAAGTGAGAAATCCTTAACTAAAGAAGATAACAAAGTTTAGCAATAGAAGCTAACTCAGACTCAAAGTACTTAAAAAGATCAAACCTACTAACTCTATCAGAAGAACCTAATGATACAAATTAAGCCACTGTGTAATGACCAAGAATGTGTGGACTATCACTCCACTTTTAGTACATAAGATGAACTCCACAACTCCACAAAAATGAGTTTTTTAGAAAGAATGTCTCTCAACTCTACCCCTCTCTTTGCCTGCTTCAAAAGTGTTCATAGTCCTTTGTTTAAATAGGTATAACTCTCTTATCCATGAAAGTTTGGTAAAATTATTTTATATGTAGATTCTACATGGTATGAATTGTTGAAAAAACCATTTTTATATGACATATGTAGCTTGAGATATAAACTTCCAAAGTTGGCTTGTTCGTTATTTGTAGAAATCAGCCAATGTTTTACCTACCATTTTTTTGCTTTCATATCTTGCAATTGGACTTGCACCAGTGAGATCTTTTTAGTGAGCGTATTATCCAAATTCTTTAGGATAGTTCATTGTTTTACAGCAACCCAAAATGATGCGTTGATAGGGAGATATGGGCATGCAAAACTAGCTCCAAAAAATGGTGTGTTGTCTTGAATTTTCTCCTAAGTTGTAGGAACACTTTTCCAACTTGTTATTGACTTCAAATCTGATTTATTCACATCCATTGCTGACATATAAAGAATAATAGATTACTCTAAAAAAATAATGAACCATAGTAATAAGTTCATCATGTAATAAAACTTTATTTTCCACATCTTTGAAGAGATTATGTGAACTTGCATGTTCCAAGACCTTCCTTTGAGTCCACCATCATCTAACTGAAATGAAGAACATCTTGAGGGAAGAAAAAAGTGAAATGAAAAGCTTATTGAATATGAAGATGAGCCTTCCCTTATTTGTTGAAGATGAACTATGAGGCTCCCCTTACTCATGACTTCCTTCCCTTAAGGGGAGCTCCATCATGCCAAGTGATGACCTATGCTTGATGAACAACTCCTTGTCAAGAGCTTTGGTGAAGAGGTCAGCCACTTTGTATTTTTTCTCTAATGAATTCCTCCCTCATTTCAATGTTCTTAGTTCATCAATGCATAATTGCAGTCTTTGCCAAAGATTTAGTTGAGACATTATCACAAAGAATAGTTGTAGGTTGATTTTCACCAAAACCAATTTCTTCCAATTATCTTTTGAGCCAAATTGCTTCAGAAGCCAGTGTTGTGAGAGCTTTGTATTTAGCTTTTGTAGAGGATAAGATGATAGTACTTTACTTTTTGAAACTCCACGAAATAGCTCCATTGCATAGGAAGAAGGCATTTCCACTTATGCTCTTTGTATCAATCAAATTTTTTGCATAACCTGAATCACTAAATCCATGAAGATTCAATGTATCTCCTTCATATTAAAGAATTCCAATTGAAGAAGTAAATTTCAAATATCTAAGTATCCTTTTTGCTACATTCTAATGAGATACTTTAAGACCTTGCAGATATATTGGAAAAGAGAGTTCACTGCAAAACAAATATTGGGTCTTGTGATAGTCAAATATAGGAGAGATCATTTGAGTTGTCTATAAAGGGTTTCATCATAAGGAACACCATTCTCATCGTTTTTGAGTTTGAGATTTTATTCCATAGGTGTAGAGACTCACTTAGAGTAAGACATCTCAAACCTATCAAGAATTGAAAAGATAAATATATCTCCTTCTTTAGTCAAGAATTTGATGCCAAGAATCAAGTGTAATTCACCAAGGTCCTTCATCTCAAACTATTTGGAGAGTCTTCTTTGAACATCTTTGATCATAGCTTCATTGCTTCCTGTTAACATGAGATCATTGACATAAAGAAGAACAAGAATAATATCTTTTACCTTTACTTTATAATCAATATATGATCATTATTGCTTCTTTGAAATCGTTAAGAACAAAGATGCTCATCAATCTATGCATACCAAGCTCGGGGCGCTTGTGTCAAACCATACAAAATTTTGTGACGTTTGCATGGCATGCACTTACCTTTGGAAATGTATCCTTTCAGTTGTTGCATGTAGACTTCTTCCTCAACTAGGCCATTGAGGAAGGCATTGCTTACATCCATTTACTTCAAAATACTTCATCCTTGGAAACACTTCATGAAAATAAACCCACGTATATCTAGAAAAATAATTTATGAGGGTGAAAAAATAAATATTCTCTCCAAGTGAGGGAGTGTCGAATGAATCACATACATAAGTATGAACTAATTCAACTATATCACCGATCCTTGAGCTACTATGAGAACTAACTCCTAGCTTGCTTACTGAGGCGACATGCCTCACACACATTACCGATCCTTGGTAAGGTTGGAATGTCGAAGAACATGCCTTTGTTCTTCAACATGTACATACTTGAAATTCAAGTGTCCATACCACTTGGACATAACTCTGTAGGCATAATTGGGGCTCCTTTATCACTAGCCAATATTGAAAATGCAAAGAATTCTCCTTCTAACTTGAAAAGATTTCTTTTCTTCTTTCTAATCGCAATCACTTTGTAGGAGTTCTTTGGATCTTTGATGGGGCATTGTTGGCCTTCAAACTCTACTTTTAGCCCCTTCTCAATCATAGCTCCAATTGAAAGTACACTCTTGGTAAGATGGTACCAAGAAAACATTACCAAGTGTCCTTTTATTTATTGTCCCCAATCCAATGGGTATTTCACCTTTCCTTATAATATAATTTGGAGTCCTATCTATTGTTAAGATTGTGCCATTGTGAGAATCATCAATATTTGAAAAATATTCAACATGAGTTGTCATATGGGAACTACCATGGTTACTCTTTAGAATCATGTGTATGGGCTACTATCTCTTCCAACAATATTAGTGAATAATCATCTTCAAAGTGAGTGGATTATTTTCCACCTTCTCCATCCATGTATTGGGCTGATTTTCCTCCCATCATCTTGATTACTACTGCAATCTTTAGCAAGATGTTCATCTCTAGAGAAATTTTAACATTGTATAGGATAGTATCTACTTATATCTTTTCCTCTTCCTCTACCTTTCAATGAAGGATGTCCTCTTTCTTGGAAAATTGATAACCTACATGATCTTGTCGATCTTGTTGTGTTTGGGCATATGTCTCCCTCTTCCTCTTTGTCTCTTGAATCTCTCTCTTTCCCTTGATGAGAAGAGTGCTTTGTCATTTGATGTTAATGACTTTCCGCAATCATATATTGAGTTTATGGAAACTTGCCTTTGATCTTCATCTCTTAAAACTTGTTCCATCTCATCAAGACATGGCTTCTCCCTCAGGATGATGGTGCCTTGAACTAATCCTTCATATCCATCTCTCAATCCATGTATGATGATTGTAGAGAGATCACTTTTGGGCATCTTATCTTTGATACCCACTAGTTGTTGATGTAGATCCTTCATTCTCTTGATGAAGCTTGAAGCATCCTTTGCTTGCTTTCTCTTACAATCTGTAAGTTCAACCACTACTTGCCTTGAGGTGATGTTTGACTTGTAGATATTCTTCAATATCTCCCATGCATTCTTGGAAGTTTCTCTACCCAAACTTGAGGCACCTTGTAAACATGTTTGTGAACGTTGTATTTTGGTTAAAATGTAGCATTCCTCCCTCCCAGTAGATGGCTCATTACGAGCTACTTAGAAATTGCAGTTTGATCACAATGCTATCTATGGGCCTAGGCAGAAACCTTCTTTTGGGAATTAGCTTAATCCATTGAAAGCAAACTCCAACCAGTTTACATGCTTCAGGTAGTTTCTAGTTTTGGTTGAAAATTTGTCACCATGTAAAATAGGCACTCTCTATTCTGGTCGAGGGTGAGAATACATGCTGTGGCATCATACGGGAAGAAGCAGGTACGAGCATACATGCAGATCTAGCATTGAGGCAACCCATTAAAATTTTTCCAGTCCCTACATCATTTTAAAAGTGATTCTCATCACTAAAAACCATTGTAAATACCATTTCACCTTTTTGTAGCTCCATTTTGTGCAAGTCGAGGAGTCCTCGAGCTTGAGGAGCCTTAGAAGTAAGTGCCTACCAATTTTCATATTTTTTAGATCTTGTTTGAGCCCTCAAATAAGCCCTGGAACCTAATTTGTAACTAGGCCGGACACTAGGTCTGGACATGGCCAAAGCTAGTCAAAAACTATAAATAGAGCTAGAGAGCTCATTTTTGGGAGAGCTTCTTGTAGTTTTGAACTTGTATGAGAACTTGGTTGTAATAGAAGTGATTCCATTGTCTTACTCTCTTTGTTCTTGCCGTGTGTGCGCGTGTGTGTATGTGTGTGCATGTTTGTGTGCTTCTCACTCACACATTTGTGCCTTCACTTGCTCGAGGTCTTCATACCATCCTCATGTCTTCCCGGATTGACATTAAAGGAGGTGCTACTCATCACTGAGCTACACCAAATTTTGGCGCCGTTGCCGGGGATTCGAGCTTTGAGGACAAGCGTGTGATGGTAAGACGTAGAGAGGACACATTGGAATGGTAAGTAATAGATAAATTTCTTGTTTTTCTCCATCTCCATCTCCATCTCCTTCTCCTCTTCCATCTCCTTCTCCACTTCATATTCCTTCTTTCATTCCATTCACCTCATTTGCTTTGTGCGAGTTTGAGAGAGAGCAAGTGTGTGTTCTTGTTTTTGTGTGTTTTTGCATGATTCTTGCAGGTTACAGCATCCTCACCATCTCCAGCAAACTCAAAAGGTACGGATTTTCTCTACGCAAGCCCCGAGTCATCGAGCTTGAGCTATTATGACACACCGAAAAGTTGACCCAATCACGATTCTGAGTGCACCACGACACAGCGCATGCCGAGAGCTCCTAGGATCATTAGCCAGATCAGAAAAATTCACCATATCACGACCTATCGCGACACTTCGACCTATTGCGACACTCCCAAGTATCGCGACACTTCGACCTATCGCGACACTCCCAACTATCGCGACACTTCGAACTATTGTGACACTCCCAAGTGTCGCGACACTTCGACCTATCGCAACACATCGACCTATCACGAAACTTCGACCTATCGCAACACTTCGACCTATCGCGACACTTTCACCTATCGCGACACTTCGATCTATCGTGACACTTCCACCTATTGCGACACTTCGACCTATCGCGACACTTCCACCTATCGCGACACTCCCAAGTATCTCGACACTCCCAAGTATCGCGACACTGCCAAGTATCACGACACTTCAACCTATCGTGAAACTTCCACCTATCGCGACACTCCCAAGTATCGCGCTAATTCGACCTATCGCGACACTTCAACCTATCGCAACACTTCCACCTATCGCGACACACCGACCCGACCTATCGCAATACACCGGCTTAACGCATGAATTTTTAGGGTGAATTAATTGATTGAATTGAGGTACTTTTGGGCTTAATTTTGGACACATTGGGATGATGTTAGAGCCTTAGAAGTGGGCAAAATACCTAAAACCAAGAAGGAATTTCCTAAACCTTGAGAGCCTGTTTTGACCCCTAAATGCTTGAATGGTCATAACTTCACCATACGAACTCCGATTGATGAGAGTTTGGTCTCGTTGGAAAGCTTGTTGAGAATCCTATGTGCAGCTCGACTGGTTTTTGTAAGAATCATACGTGAAGTTTTAGAACATGTATTTTTAAGTTGGCCTTTAGGTGGGATTAGGTGGTCATAAGATTTTGGGGGTACAGTGAGTTACTCCAAGGGGGGCCTGTAATTGTTGATGTGTGTCTTTCAATCCATAGTGGTAAAGGAGCTATATTAACTTGTGAACTTTTGCAGGAACATTGCGTGCACTCAAGGCATTCCAAGGCAAGCTAGCAAGGGTGAGTACCAAGCTTGGGAGAAGGCTTCCTGGGCTGGTGTAGCAGTCTGAGCAACCAGAGGATTGAGGTTGGAAGTTCTCTCAACCCTCCTTTGTCAATTCCTAGCTTAGGCTAATACGACTTAGGTGTGGTGATTAATTAGAGCAACGCTAGGCACGAATCAAGTCCAAGAGAACTAATCAACTAAGTACAAGCATTAAGTAGAGCTTAAGTGCAAAAATTCTAAGGAACAAAATTAAACTTGAATCGAGCAAATATCAAGTGCGAAAGTCACTTAAGTACTCCTGACGACGTGATTTCAAACAAGAGCTTAACACAGTATTCAACTAAAAAGAACAAAGTGATTGGTGTAAATTAACCTACAACAAGAGTGTACTTGGGACCAAGGGGTAGAGAAACTAGGCATATGAACCTTAGGTCAGGCAGACACTTAGGCCGAGACCGACAAAGCCTCAGATCTTCTGAAGCTAGTGTCAATCACACTGCTAGGTCTTGGGCCCAACAATTGAGTGATTACCCATACACTCCCCGATCAGAAACAAGTGATTATGAGATGTCCTATAACATGGAGAGACCAATAGGTAGTTCAGGGGTGGCGTACCTAGAAAAGCCAGAAGGACCTTACAAGACTCAATTGGAATACATCAAGACTAATCGTCTAGGTGCTCGCATCTACGAAGACGGTCTGAGAAGATCTGTGGTCCAGATTAAGAACCCCGATCAACCCCATGGACTAGAACACCCGATAGTCAAGTTCGAGAATGGAGCATACCTAGATAAAGAAGGGACTATTTATGTAGTCACCACCCTTCCAGATAGAACAGATGAGTTTGGGAATGTGATCGCAGAGACCGACATGGGTGATATAGAGCAAGGGAACTTAGAGAGAGAGAGCCAAGGAATCCCCGTGGTAAATCAGTCTTGACCAGAATCATGACTCCAGAGTGGATTCCCCAAGATAATAAAAGCATAGATTTGCTTTTAAACCGAGAAACCAATGAGGCTTTTTGGAGATATAAGCCTGCTCAGCCTCATGAAGCAGGTGCTCTCACAATCTATGAGTTCAAAGACCCTGATAGCCCAGGCAAAGTAACCTACCTAGACAATACATCAGAGAGGATCTTCGTGGTCACTGAACATGGCAGACATGCCTACACATGGAAGGGTGAATTTTTTTTCCCCAACCTCGGTCCAATGTGTCCTACAGTCACCAAGGAGCTGGGACCTCCCAAGCTCATGGAGCTCAAAGGGATAGAAGTAGAGAAAGACCTGAGGTAAGCTTTGCCAACCCCTTGGGAAGAGAAAGGATGAGAACAGAGACGGATAGAGAAGAAACTGAGACCTAGAGCCCCAAGGAACCAAAGAAATGCTGACAATTTCCCTTTGCCAAGGTGGAGAGAACACACTAGGACCCTGAGGCCAACTCAGCTGGTGAAGTCCATGAAGAACTACTTCGATGGTACTGGAGACCCTTATGATCATGTAGGTGAGTTTAGACAAGTCTTGAGAGCTGAACAAGTGGAGGACCTATTCACGCAATACAATGCTTTTGGTCTAACCCTTAGGAACACCGCCCTTACATGGTTTCAACCCCTGAATGAGAGGCAGTTTAGGAGCATAGATCAACTGTTGGAGGCATTCATCATAGAGTTTTCTAAGAGTGGCATAAGGCATAACACTTCCTCACTATTTCATAGCTTCAAGCAAACACCGTACGAGACTGTTAGGCTTGCAGGAAGACGGTTTAGGCAATACCTAGAGAGGTGCTCAATGCCTGAGTTACCCACACCAGCCAAGCAAGTGGCTTTGTTCTTAGATGGATTGTTGAGCACCAAGCTCAGGTCATATGTGTATCTAAAGGACCCCAGAACTATAGAAGAGTGCGTGCGCATGTGCATAGACATTGAGGACAATCTAGGCGAGGAGTTGGAGCTATCAAAAATCTACAAGGATACGGATAGCTCTAGTAGCATAATGTCTAGTCAATCCACATCCATTGAGGAACTTGCAGAGAAGGTAGCTAAAAATCTAGGTGTCGCTAACAAACAAATTCCAAGATTTTCCCCAGTTAAGCAGTGCTATACTTGTGGAGGTGACCATATGGCAAGTGTATGTCCCATTATGGCCCAATCCCAAGTGAATCCTAGTAGCCAGTACTACACCATAGAGCGAAGGTACACCAACCACAATGCACAAGACTGCCCTTATAACAAACAAACTGTCAGGCAAAATTACCCTCAGCCATATCCACAACAGGGTAGATACCAGAATCAGTACCCACCACAGCAATACGAAAGACCACAACAACCTTATCAGCCACCTTATCAAGGGCAGCAAAGACCTCAACCAGTCCTAGCGCAGCAACCCCCTGCTCCAACCAATGTGATCCCAGTAAAATATGCATCTACTGAAGAAAATCTGAACAAAGCCATAGTCCCAGTCACACCGTTGCTATCAGACAGTGATCCAACACTAAGGAGACTAGGAGTGCATTGGCCAACTATGGAAGTTGATGTCCATAGAATGTGCAAAGAATGCCCAATCTGTCGCACTAAATCACCAGTGGAACATTCTACTCTTTATCGAATATCTTTAGTACCAGATTGGAGTGAACCATTAGTCACCTTTCTGAGGACGAAAACATTCCCTCAAGATATGACTTTGACTAGACAAAGGAGTTTGGAACAAGAAGCCTTAGATTACGCAATCATTGGTGATAATTTATACAAACGTGGTAAAGATGGTTACCTAAGACTGTGTGTCCATGAGAGCGAATACCTCAAGATATTAGAAACTGCTCACCAAGGTGTAGCAGGGGGACACTTTGGTCCAGATCGGGTGATCAAGGCAATACTATTTGCACGATTTTGGTGGCCCACCCTTCACATGGATGCACACACCTACGTGAAGAGGTGTGAGGTTTGTCAGCAGACTCAGTATCCTATACACAAGGATGAGATACCATTGAAACCTATGATGGGTGGACGTGCATTCTCTAAGTGGGGAATAGACTTTGTTGGTCCTATTAATCCCCCAACTAAGGGTTCACATGCTGAGTATATCATTGTGGCCACAGACTATCTAACCAAGTGGGTAGAAGTGAAAGCCACTACGAATAATGATGCTCAAACAACAGCAAAGTTCCTATTTGAAAATGTGTTCACTAGATACGGACTACCTGTAGAGTTACTTAGTGATAGAGGGACTCACTTCTTAAATGAAGTCATTGAAAATCTTCTTCAAGAGTTCTTGGTGATACACAAGAAGTATGCTCCCTATCATCCACAAGCTAATGGGTAGGCCGAAAGCACAAATAAGATTCTATGCAATGTGCTAACTAAATTGGTGAATAATAAACGCTCTGATTGGGACAAACAGCTACACCATGCTGTTTGGGCATACCGAGTTGCCTATAAAACGGTACTCCAAGCCACACCCTTTCAGATGGTATTTGGCCAAAATGCAGTGCTACCATTAGACTTTTTGATACCTACATTGAGAGTAGCACAGGAGCATAACTGGACAGGGCATGAGCTCTCTTCTACAATTTTTGATCTGGAACGACTAGGTGAAACAAGACTAAGAGCGGCAGCGGGAATATATGCAGCTAAGAAAAGACAAAAGGCATACTTTGATGCCCACGTTAAGGATAAAGGCTTGAAGGCAGGAGATCTAGTACTAGTCTACACCCTAAAGCAACATGCAAGAAAGTTAGAGAAGCGTGGCTATGGACCTATGATCATAAATAGGATTTCAACTAGTGGAGCAGTACAACTAGCCACTTTAGAAGGTGATGTTCTCCCTAGCTACATAGCGGATGCAAAGTCAAGTTATATCAAGAACCCCTCACAGAGGAAACGCTAAATCGACTCAATACTGCAAAGAAACGTAAGGAAGAGGAAAAGCGAATTCGAGAAGAAGCACATGCTGAAGCTTTAGAACGCATTCGACGAATGAAATTGAGAAGGCAAGGTAGAGATCAACACATGCCTGACGCTCATGAAGCTCTAGGTTATCACATAGCCATGTGCGAGGGTACAGGTAAGCGGTCCCATAAGATAATTGATCGAAGACTTTTGTGACCCTAGAAGTAGGACAAGGAGAGAGTGCAAGGACCGTGAGAGCGTTAATTGATTCAGAAGCAGCCACTAGTGCAGTGCGGCTCTCGTACTGCCAAAAATTGCAATTGGAGGTAAAACCCCTAGAAGCATATCTAATAGGATTAGGAGGTGTTGAAACCCCTTGCATGGGAAAGGTGGAGCTTCCCCTCTACATTCAAGAGGTCCTAATGTCAGCAAAAGTGTTAGTATGTGAAGACGAGGATCTTATCAAACCTCTAGTCTTGGGCCAAGATTGGATCTATGATCACGCAGTCAATCTTAACCTAAGAAGTGGACTTCTTCAGGCTTGGGCAGGCCAAAGCCGTCTTACGGTTGAATTAGAAAATCAAGTACTCAAACCATTAGGAAAGGCACCAACTCCTGGTCCCTCCAGCAATCCACATGAAGATAACAATGCTGTTCTTGTCAAGAGTTCTATGGTGCAGAGGATTGTCACTCTTGCTGAAGGTACAAAAGTCAATGAGGAATTTCCGTTCGCTCCAAAGAAGATTCTAAAGGGAAAGGCTCAACAACACATGACACTGAGGAGACCGATGATCAAGAAGCATGAGCACCAACCGGGGCATTATGAAGTACCTCATGGCATGAAGCAGATCTGGATACGCAAGGGGGAAAAAACCACGGCTCCAGAGACAGATTCTCAAAAAAGCATCAAGCGAGCCACACCATCAAAGACCAAAATAAAGGAGTTCCCTAGGCAACACCCTAGCTATACCATTCTTATTTGGATCCCTAAGCGGTCAATGAGGGCTATCCCTAATGCTAGACGGATATGGGTGCCCAAGTCTTGCTTACAAGCCCAAATAACTTCACCTCCAGTCACTAGCGTAAATCAACACTCACAAGTACCCTTGGCAAATAACTCACGGAAGATACCAACACCTCTCACTGCTACACCTTCAGTCGAACCTAGACATGTCTGGAAATGGGTGCCCAAAAGGTCCCAAATCCAGCACAATCTAGTTCATAAATCTTTGAGTGTCATTAGCTCTAAGAGCTACGAATCCTCTATCAAAGTTTGCAGACATAAACCGTGTATCAAACCCCCTGACCCAATTTTGTAAATCCATCCACTCTGATGTAGATGCATTCTGAGTACATTGCATATCCAAAGCATGCATCTAGGATGACACTAACCACTAACCACCACTCACATCTATCATAAACACTTCACCTCTAACCACTAACCATCTGGATTGTCATGTTAGTATTGTGGAGGGAACACCATTGCATCCTGTTTCCTATGCAACACTAATGTGCCTTTCTTCTTCTAGCAGATAAGCATTAGAAGTCTCATGGCAGCAGCAGCAGGAACAAGCTCCCAGGCGGGCACTAGTACTCAAAGCAATTGGGATACCATGCTTGTGGAGGATCCACTGACAGCGAGGCCTGAAGAGTTCCTGAATGTGCAAAGAATTCCCATCTCGGATCCACCGAGTGGCCTAACAAAAAGAGTGAAAGGACATTCCCATTGGTTCAATGAGATGCCAGGAGATTTAGGAGATGCTGATCATATTTGGAAATCCAAGTTGGAATTTGGAGGAGTTTGGTGGACCTTTCAGTTCTTCTCACGAGAATTTGAAGCATTGCAAAATGTAGCTCCTCTTCAAGATATTTGGCAGAAAGCAGGATTGCAAGATTATTTTAGTGCATCTCTGCCTAAACCTGATTTCCTTAGGTGCTATTACTTAATTGCAACTCTGAAGGTGATAGGAGATAAAGATCATTCAGGCACATTCTTGATGCCCTCTCTATCAAACCAGGAGGAAATGAAAAAGTTTGAGTTGAACATCACTTTAATTAGGGAGGCCCTTCAGATGTATGGCACCCATGTACCCTCCGATCGAGATCCTTTGATACCGGAGTCTATGAAGAACAATAAACTCAAGAAGTTGAAAGAAATGTGTGCCCTCACCCCAAACATTGCTATACCATTGCGAATGTGTCTTCAACATTTTGCATTTCTGGTGCAAGACCGATTCACACAGCCTCATAAGAAGATCTGGTATGGGTTATACCTAGCGGAGACTGGGAGCTTACTTATTAAAATGCCAGTGTGGATCCTTGACCAGTTATATGAAGCAGGCAAACGAGGCATGAGGAAGCCTACTTTGAATGGTTGCTGTGCGATTACAAGAATTATCTACAGATGCCTTGCCTATGATGTGCCGATCGCACGGGCCCTTAAGTACTCACAGTTGGAATTCTTCCAGGGGCGGAAATCAGGGGTTCAACCCGCGAAAAGAATGCGTGGATCACTTTCAGAGGTTCTAATTCCTCGTGAGGCAACCACAGAAGCTTCCCTCAGAGAAGAAGAACAAGTAGCCCATTAACGATCCATCTCCAACGTACACAATCAGAGGGCATGGTACAAACCACTCCATCCGTCCCTCCACTACCCTCGGATATTGAGCTTGCATCCATGGCTGCATTGGGAGAGGATACATCCTTTGAATTTGAGAAATTTTTGCAAACAACACAGTTATCTGAGAGTGAGCTCTTCTCAGACACCGATGGTCCTGGATCATCATCCCAGAGAGGACGACCACATGGGGAGGCACGAAGAGTACATTGGGAAGATGAGACACAACATACTCACGCTGAAGGCACACAGGATCAAGAAGAAGCACAGGGAAATGAAGCAGAGGAGAGTGAGGAGGTTATCTCTGTGCTTCATTTCCCTGTGCTTCTTCTTGATGGAGAGGAGGTTATCTCTTGTTCATGGCAAGAA
The DNA here is from genome assembly GCA_020310875.1 of Ceratopteris richardii. Taxonomy (NCBI): domain Eukaryota; kingdom Viridiplantae; phylum Streptophyta; class Polypodiopsida; order Polypodiales; family Pteridaceae; genus Ceratopteris; species Ceratopteris richardii. Next base: position 120,098,720 of record CM035441.1, on the reverse strand, counting down.
GACTTGGTCATTAGCAGCTTGATGGTGAGGATCGGCCATCTACATGATGTATTTGAAGATTATCTTCTACAGGAAGATATTAGGTTGAAGATTGTCTTCTACAAGAAGATGTCGGGCTACTTCAAAGACATTGGATGGTGCCATCTACATGGTGTATTTGAAGATTATCTTTTACAGGAAGATATTAGGTTGAAGATTGTCTTCTACAAGAAGATGTCGGGCTACTTCAAAGACATTGGATGGTGGTTAACATAAGATTTACATCTTATGTTAAGTATTCAGGTACATATTCTCTTTATGCACACAGGTACTACTTGAAGTTTATGGAGGCCTTGACATTCATATCAGGAGGAGTCCTATTCGGCATAGGTACAAGAGAAACAGTACGTATATGCTTTATGCATATTTGATGAGGTGTTTGAGAAGCTGTGTTCACATGAGTTTGAGGATTTCTAGTAGCAAACTTGTTAGCATTCTATGCTACTTTATAAGTATGTGATCTTTTCACACACGTATCTAACTTAGGGTCTTCCATAGCCTAAGTTTAGATGAGGGTTTGTTGACTATCAGTTTCACACTGATCCTTTCCTCTTTCAGTCACTCATATTCACTCTTCTATAACCTATAAGGTCACACATCTCATATATATTCAGATTACTGCCCATACATCTGAATATGTTTGTTACATTGTACATTCACTCATTCATCTATTTCTCATCACATAGAGTGGTTGAGAGTTTTGCTCCCACATTGTACATTGAACATTGGTATATATGATACTATGAGTAAGCAATGGCTTACGTAACACCTTACACATGTCGTCTATTATTTCTCTATCTTTGTCTCATCCTCTGTATGATTAAGTTGTGGTATGTTCATGTTTTGTCAATATTGAAGAATGCTGGAATTAATGTTGTATAAACTGGAACTATGGAACCATGGACCTGTGACATGAGCCTAAGGGCCTACCTCACTTCCAACATTTGGTATCAGAGCACTAAGGTTTTGGTTTCAGAACTTTAGATCTTTGGCATCAATGCATTAAGGCTCATTCATATCTCAGGTTCCCAGAATTCTAGATTTACAACATTTGATTTGAAAGCATCTTGTAACATTTGACATTTGACATACACACTTAATCTAGATGAGTAGAGATTTGAGAATTAGACAATTCAGTTACATGTGTATTTAGTAGTGTGGAGTATGAAGTTGATGATCTGTTAGCAGCCGAATATTTTTGGAAGAGTATGCAAATACTTTACAAAAGTATTGTTTGAAGACCCAGACTTGATGAAGAGAAGACTACTTCAAATTCAAGGAAGAACAATGGTTTAGAGAAGATGAAGGAATCAGATCAACATCAAATCATAGGTATCACTTTCTACTATCAGATTATCATTTGCAGGTCATATCTTAGAAGAGTAGTTATGAAGAGATTTGAAGAAATTCAAGGAATGCTTTTATACGCTTTCATCATTTGAAAGTTAAAAGCTATATCAAAACAAGTATCTAAAGGTTTTTCTAGAGAGTTTTGAGAGATCTCTTTCATGGCAAGAAAGTTCATCTAAGAAGGCAAATGCGAAGATGGGATGAGTTTCTTTAGCCAATTTTCTGTTGTAAGTTGGTTGGATATCAAGGTACAAATGTATCTAGAGAAGGTAACTCTAGAAGGGCAATTCATCATTTAGACAACAATTGGTGAATTTAGTCGTTTCAGACATTTGAAGGAGAATTTTGATTCACGAATATGAGGAGATGGTAAAACATGATTCTATATTCACTTCCATTTGTATACCATGTTTGTTTTATCTCTTACTCTTAGTACTAGAGAAAGAGAAAAGTTCATTCGAAGAAGTCAAGAGTGTTTGCTACTTCAAGATCAAGAAAACAAAAGGTATGGAAGAGAAGTTTGAAGATGTTGACATCATCAGGTGGAAGAAAGATGTAGAAGAAGAAAGTCCATCATTTTCAAAAAGTAAGACTTCCTTTTCTCATATAATCCATATACTTTTCCTATTTTATCCTCTACACCCAAAGACAAGTCTACGAGAACATCTTGTAAAGAAGAAGCAGTTTTTTGTTTTGCATTACACTTGGTCATGATTTAGTAGATTTGACAGAGAATTGCATTGAGAGAAACAAAAGCACTCATATGTGTATGAGTTATGTTGAAGCTTTTAAGCGGGCAGCTTATATGTTCGCTCAAAGAATTCTTGGAGTGTCAATACAGAGCTACTTGGTATATGACAGGTTGCAGAGATGTATATTTCTTCTTTATTTAACTCTTAAGGTAAAAGAGTTTTTTGTAGCAGATGTTAAAGACTTGGGTTGAGGTTTTATGTTTGGAAAAGGTTACCTCATATTCAGTATTTTCAAAAACTTCAGAAAATTCAGAATCCTGTTGATGTACAAGTCAATGAAGAATCTACTTTCAGTGATTGTCTTGATTTTTGGATACATGCTTGTATTCAAAAGGTGTTCCATCAGATCCTATTACTTGATTGAGAAGTGGAGTTAGCCAAAAGAAAATCAAGCAGGTACTATCACATTTCACCCGGGTAAAATATGAAAGTTATGAAGTATCAACTTGCAGCTTTTGGAGTTCTCAAGGTGAGAAGTTTGTCCACTTATGTTTCAAGTAGGAATTGCAGATTCCTTGAAGGATTTGTTTGAAGAAAAGTTTTACAACTTTTTGAGAAGCATGGACACTTGGAGACATTCAGGAAGTAAATCAAACATTCAGTCATGAAGGTTTAATGACATCAAATTCTACACAGGAGAGATCATTGATCTTGAATAGATCTTGTATGATCTTGAGTATTTATGATTCAGTTATTTATCCTTTGTTTTATAAGATTCTTAGCATTGGAAGAAGTAAGTCAAAGATTCAGATTCTATCAGATTTGTGTTACAGAGATAGAAGAAGATACTTGTTATGTTACAAAAGGTTATGAATCCTAAAATGCTTTCAGCAAGGTTTTGTTATGTTAGGATCAGCTAACCTTATTCTACAATTTGGAAAGCTGAGGAATGACATGGAAAGCTATTGGCATGTGGACAGTGCTAATAAAAAGGGTCCACAGATTTTGTTTCAGATACAGGTATTGATCCCTGAAGATCAGATTTATTGAAAGAAGGAAGACGTTCCACATTTCATAAAGTCTGATATATTTGAAGAATTTTGGATACTAGTGTTAAATCATCCAAGGGGTGATGAAACATGAAGACTTATTTTCAAGCCATATGTAAAAGAATGCAGAGTCATACCTACAGGTATTCCTATATCAGGTATTCCTATATTTCCTTTGTCAGGTTCTCTTTATGTTCCAGCTTTGAAAGAAGAAGGAAGAAGAAGAATATTTGGAGAAAGTTCCTGTTAGGATGTTCCTGTTCAAGAGAAGGTTCCAGAATTCTATTTGAAGAGAAGCTTGATATTTCAGAAAGGTATATTTCAGAAGTGCCCACATATATGTTTATACCAAGTTCTGAAGGAAAGAGGTATGAAGGATTTAAAGGATGAAGACACGATGACATCATAGATTTTTGACTCATATTTCAGTTGATTGCAATTGAGTTGAGTTGATTTGACTTGAGTACAGTCAAAATGAATCAACAGTGTTCATAATACACTAAGTTGTGAGTTGACAGTCACAGGTTCCAGGATTTAGTTCCTGATTTTGTTTAGTGTATTTACATGACGCAGCAGAAGTACGTTGAGAAACCTTTTTGGAAGGTAAATGCAAATATATGGATCCTAGTGTATGTTTTCAGGTTTTTTGAAGATAGGAGATAGCAAGTTCAGAAACAGTTCATGCTACATTTGTTGTCAAGCAGTGATTGCTTGATAAGAACACTATTGGATATCTAGTTTGCATATTTTCTCAAGTATTATGGTTCATATTCAGCAAGTTCAAGTTTTTTGAAGGAAAGTTGAATTCAGTTTTGAAGAAGACTTTTTCTGAAGGTCAATTTGGGAGTACAAGCTTGAAGCTTGTGATAGTTTGCAGTTTGTGACAGATTGCAGATCCAGTCCAGATTGTACCAATATGCCATTGCAGGGGGGATTGTTGGGAAACAATGTCCCATTGGTCAAATTTATCCATTGTTCAAAGCATGTGTATAAGTCATGTTCACTCCTCGTACAAGAAAGGACGACGAGCAGCGTGGTTAGTTCGTCAACATCTCAACCCAATGACCCGAGTTCAAATTCTCTCGTCAACAGCACGTCGCGGAGCTATAGAGTTTTAGCTTTTGTTTTTAGCGGACCAAAAAGACGAACGGCGTCAGATTTTTTTGATCAGTTTTCGCGTAGCGATTGTAGAATTACGATCGTTATTTTTTGTTGCTTTATTGATGAGCTTTTCAATGGACAAGCAAAACTATATAAGGAGAGTATTGGGTTCATTGTATTTATCCTTCACCAATTTCAACACAAGCTTTGGAGAGCTTGGACCTCAATAGAGGTGGTGTTTCTTCTAGCACATGGGGCAGCCATGGTGCTAACTTGAAGCATGTTGAGGAGCAGCTATGGAGTTCTTCTTGGTGATTCTTCTTGGAGAAGATGAAGGGTGTGCTCACACTCTAGCTCATGGAGAGGAGGTTATCTCTTGTTCATGGCAAGAAGACTTGGTCATTAGCAGCTTGATGGTGAGGATCGGCCATCTACATGATGTATTTGAAGATTATCTTCTACAGGAAGATATTAGGTTGAAGATTGTCTTCTACAAGAAGATGTCGGGCTACTTCAAAGACATTGGATGGTGCCATCTACATGGTGTATTTGAAGATTATCTTTTACAGGAAGATATTAGGTTGAAGATTGTCTTCTACAAGAAGATGTCGGGCTACTTCAAAGACATTGGATGGTGGTTAACATAAGATTTACATCCTATGTTAAGAATTCTGGTACATATTCTCTTTATGCACAAAGGTACTACTTGAAGTTACTACTTGAAGTTTATGGAGGCCTTGGCATTCATATCAGGAGGAGTCCTATTCGGCATAGGTACAAGAGAAACAGTACGTATATGCTTTATGCATATTTGATGAGGTGTTTGAGAAGGTGTCGTCACATGAGTTTGAGGATTTCTAGTAGCAAACTTGTTAGCATTCTATGCTACTTTATAAGTATGTGATCTTTTCACGCACGTATCTAACTTAGGGTCTTCCATAGCCTAAGTTTAGATGAGGGTTTGTTGACTATCAGTTTCACACTGATCCTTTCCTCTTTCAGTCACTCATATTCACTCTTCTATAATCTATAAGGTCACACATCTCATATATATTTAGATTACTGCCCATACATCTGAATATGTTTGTTACATTGTACATTCACTCATTCATCTATTTCTCATCACATAGAGTGGTTGAGAGTTTTGCTCCCACATTGTACATTGAACATTGGTATATATGATACTATGAGTAAGCAATGGCTTACGTAACACCTTACACATGTCGTCTATTATTTCTCTATCTTTGTCTCATCATCTGTATGATTGAGTTGTGGTATGTTCATGTTTTGTCAATATTGAAGAATGCTGGAATTAATGTTGTATAAACTGGAACTATGGAACCATGGACCTGTGACATGAGCCTAAGGGCCTACCTCACTTCCAACAATTTGAACCCGAGGACATTCTAGAGGACGCCCACAAAGGGAACATATACCAACCCACCTGGAGGCAAAAGTTACTGGAGACCTATCCGGAGATGCTACAAACATGGGATCATGTGCCCATGCACTTGAAGTATAACAATTGCTTCGGGCCAGTGCAACGCAGAAGATCATGGAAGGAATTTGCCATAAAAGTTAAGAACAATGCCAATGCATTCAGAGATCTACACCATGCCACAACCTAACATGCCTGGCATAGTTAATTGGGATGCCTTGCAAAGAGACCTGGTCAAGGGACTACGGATCAGAGAACAAGAGGTGGCAACCGACATACTACAACACTACATTGATCAAACTGCTGAGCAAAGGTATGTCAGAGATGACAGACGCTAGGGGGGGAGAGTGTTGGCATCATACAGGAAGAAGCAGGTATGATCATACATGCAGATCTAGCATTGAGGCAACCCATTAAATTTTTTCCAGTCCCTACATCATTTTAAAAGTGATTCTCATCACTAAAAACCATTGTAAATACCATTTCACCTTTTTGTAGCTCCATTTTGTGCAAGATGAGGAGTCCTCGAGCTTGAGGAGCCTTAGAAGTAAGTGCCTACCAATTTTCATATTTTTTAGACCTTGTTTGAGCCCTCAAATAAGCCTTGGAACCTAATTTGTAACTAGGCCGGACACTAGGTCTGGATAGGGCCAAAGCTAGTCAAAAACTATAAATAGAGCTAGAGAGCTCATTTTTGGGAGAGCTTCTTGTAGTTTTGAACTTGTATGAGAACTTGGTTGTAATAGAAGTGATTCCATTGTCTTACTCTCTTTGTTCTTGTCGTGTGTGCACATGTGTGTGTATGTGTGTGCATGTTTGTGTGCTTCTCACTCACACATTTGTGCCTTCACTTGCTCGAGGTCTTCATACCATCCTCATGTCTTCCCAGGTTGACATTAAAGGAGGTGCTACTCATCACTGAGCTACACCAAATTACATGCCTTCTAGTTTTAATGCATTTCTAGTTGAACATGTGTTTTTTAATCAAGTTCCACATACACCTCAAAAAAATGGAGTTCTTGAAAGAAAGGATAGGCCTCTCGTGGAGACACTGAGGTGTATGGTAAAAAATAAGGTTTTACCACATAGGTTCTAGCTTGAGGCTGTTATGTGTGTCACATATGTACTTAACAGGTGGCCCACCAAAGCACTACAGTCTATGAATCCATATGAGACTTGACATGGTTGCAAGCCATCTATTGGTCATCTATGTGTCTTTGGTTGTCAGACGTATGCATTAGTGTCTGAGAAAAAGCTATCGTCTATATCATCCACATATTAAACATATTTTGGTTAGTCCTGATGTTGTTTTTATGGAAGGTGCAATTTAGGCATTACTTTCAAGTACTAAGGAGACATTAGTTAGTTCCAAGGATGTGTGTGACACTTTGCTACCTCTTTTTGTAGGTGGACAATCAAGTGCTAGTCCAAATGAGGCTATTTATTAGCCTTTATTGGTTTCACATGATGATGCAGATGATTCCATTTATGATGTAGACAGTTGACTCTTCATGATGCTGGAGATGCATTTGATGTTGTTCTCTATCAACAGGCTGTTGGATGCTTGATTTACTTATGCATAACTGGGCCTGATATTCAATTTGTTGTCTCTTAGATTAGCAAGTTTATGCATCGCCTAGGTGTCAAGCATTGGGAGGCAATTAATCACATCTTTTGCTACTTGAGTGGTACCCGACTACTTGGATTGTTTTATCCCAAGGGGAGATCACTACCGCCAAATTTAAATGCTTTTTCTGACTCTAACTAGACTGGTTGTTATGACACTTGTGTGTCCAATAGTGGTTTTTGCTTCATGCTTGGTAGCTCATGCGTATCTTGGCTGAGCAAAAAGCAGCCTACTATGGCTAGTTCTAGTTGTGACAATGAGTATAGGACAACTTTCATAGTGAGAGTTGAGTGTGTGTGGCTCAGATGCCTTTTGGCTGATATGGGTGTTGGTCAATCTTTTTCCATGACCCTCTTTGCTGATAGTCAGAGCACATTGGCAATTGCGAGGAACCCTATGTTCCATGCTCGGACAAAACACATTGAGGTGCATTATCAACATATAAAGGAGAGGTTCTCTGCTAGAGAGATCATTTTGACATATGTGTTCACACAAGATAGAATGGAAGATCTTTTCACAAAGGCTCTACCTTGGGAGAAGTTTGAATCTTGCTACAAGGCTTTGGGAATACTTCCTTTTATGGATTGATCTCTTTCCCCATAGCTTGGTGTTTCCTTATACATGAGTGCCAACTCCTTGCTCACCCCATCACTCTTAGGGGGGATTTTTTGATATCGGGTAGTTGCCTAGGTGGGCCACCACCCTTGGCAGGGTAACCACCTTTGGAATTACTCCCCACAAGTTGGCTTCTGACATCTCCCTCACTTGGAGACTCTTCACCATGACTTTGGCGAACATTTGTGAGCTTGCATGCAGAGCGAACATAAATTGGTATGTCTAAGTGGTGTGTGAGGGCAACTAACCTTTGAAGCCTTAGATGTGTGAGCAAGTAGGTGGGTTGTTTTTGTATTGTTTCACTCTTCCAACTTCATAGAGTCATTGAAGTGAACCTATGGTTTCACTGTCTCATCCAATGCTTAGACCATGAAGTTTGCCTACAGCATGATTTTGCAAAGACCCTCTCATCTTCATAATTTGCCATCACCTCCTCATAATGGTGTCAAAGCATCATCATAGTATATACATTATGGGTGTTCTTTTTCACTCTTCAGTTGATAAAATCGATCAAGGTTGCTACTAATCTAGTTTGAAATATGAGTTTGATTCTGAAAAGGAGTTCGTGAAAGAAGTTCATGTTGATGATTGTATTAGGGATCCAATAAATTGTATGTATCCTCAATACACGATTGAGGAGCCATATGAGGAAAGTATTTCTTTGATAGAGTGAAATTCAAATGATTGTGAGCCTCGTAAAAATTTCGAGAAATACGTCGTAGAAAGTCAGAATGGTTTAGCTGTGAGACTTAAGAGAAAGGCCAAAATAGGATAATCTTATGACAACCAAGAAATAAAGAAGAAGGTAGTAGTCAATTATTATAGTCTTTTACAATCCTCTTCGTCGCCATAGCCCGAAATCAGCCACGCGCAGTCACACACAGAGAAAACGTTCCTTTTTTCCACCCAACCGCCGAGCAGTTTCTCATGAAGTACTCACATCTTCTCTATATGAGATAATAATCTCCTTTCTTCTACCCTTCATATAAGACAATGCTCCTCATGGAGCCATGTGGCACAAAGCCATAATATGACATTTCCTTCCCCTTGAAAACATTTTCGTCCTCGAAAATGTAGAGTAAATGTCCATAATGGTAGCAGAAAATGCTCGGACTCCCCTGAACCCCATGCACTCTTTGTACATGGTCATCTCTGTGTGTGTTGTTTCCCCATATCCTTCCCCTTAAGAAGTCTCATATGAGATCATCTCAAAGGTAGGAAACCATCTAAGTGGTGCCTACTATCTCCCATGTACACTCGACCTACAAACTATCACTCCCATAACATACAACATCATCCAAATGACCTAAGTCCATATGATGTATCCTCCATAGATCAATAGCATGTAAAGCAAGCGTAAAAGTGCCAAGCTTATTGGCTTGACCGTACGGTAATGGAGATAATAAACCATATAATCCTATGAAATATAGAGCAAAGTCCCATAACAAGTGACTCCAAACCCATCTAAAACTAAATGATAGATTGCCCTCATACCACTCTTGGTCTTCCTAACCTTGAGTGTAATCACAAGTAATAGTTTAACTTAACTATCTTGTGAACTATGCAAATCCATCATCTCATGGTAGTAAAATGCAATCTCTACATTTCACCAACCAAGAAGTTTGTGGTTTTTCATTCATTACCTGTGGACTAAGTTCTATTGGAAGAGCATCTATTGGCACTTGTGCAAACTCTAATATTTCTCTTCCTTGTAGTTTGCCATATGAATGCAGATAGCATTCCCTTTGAGATTCAGATAATCCCTAAGTACCCATCCTTCTAACTGATGTTTACTCATCATACTCATGATGTAACACCAACGAAGAGCTTGGTACTCTAATAGGTTAGATATATCCCTATCTCCTGGAAACTCAAAAGAGAAGTATCATCAATTTACTCCCAGTCTAGCTAGTGTCAATAACTAGATTATCTCATCTAGTCAAAGACCATCATTGGAGTAACATAATTGCTCCTCTCTAGAGTCTCCATGTGAGACTCAATCTAACCATCATGATTAAATCATCTCCCTCTTGTCTTTGATAGAAGAGCACCACTTCTATCTAGACAAGCACAATGAGAAAGTAAAACTCTCTCTCTATCTCTGTAATCTCCTTTAAGGAAAAGAGCTCTGGTAGTGGAATCTATTCCACTTTCCCTTTCCCTTTGAAAAAGATTTTGTTGAATCCAATTACTCTACTCATCCATAATTGAGAACACATATATTAGCTCTCCATACCTTTTCCTTGCAAAATAGTGGAGAATTATACTCCCATGTGAAGGAAAATTACATTGAAAAGTAGAGGAAATGAATTCCTTCTCTGAAATATAGACTAAGAGATGTTTCCCAAACACCTCTTCTCTCTAAAGGAGAACATAATCTATGCTTCTCCTATGAAGAAATTATGTTTTCCTTTCGTTCTATCTCTCTTAAGGAGTAGGAGCTAAAGTGAGACCACTGAACTAAAGTGAGATCTCTCATGGACCTCTGAGCTGATTCCCACTTTCTCCTTTCCTTAAAAGAGAGACTCATGAATTTATTTATTCCTCTCTTCCATAATTAATGCATAATCCCTCACTACTCATATTCCTATGAAGATGGAGAACAAATCTCCCCTAACTAATGAAGGTCTATGTAGTGAAGAGTGGAGAAAATAAATTCCTAATAAGGGTCAAAGCCCTCTACTAAAATGGTCAGCAAGGATGTGACATGATACCGTAAACACATGTGTATCCATAGTAAAGAAATATCTCTGCCAACCATACTCTGTTTATGGATCTATACGATCCAATCAAACTGATGGAATTATCCTTCCTGAAATCCGATGGTGATAAAATCACCCATCATATTCTCTACTGGAAGAATAGGTCTTCCCTAAACTATGAAGGATAACTCCCAATCCTAAGGAGATGTCTACTAAGAGTTCTCCTCTGATCTAGTGAGACATGACGCCATGAATGATGAGTCCTTTTCTCCCTGGCCATAGAAGAAGAGTGCTCAAAGGGAAGTCGTTTCCACCGTCCCATACCAGTGGAACCTTCTTCCAATTCATGTTGTCATACCTACACTAAACCGAATATATATATTCCATACACATGTAATGGAATATGAAGGTGGACTCTAATGAATCCCATATCCTAGAATCATATCAGTGGACTCAAATGAGTCCCATGTCCTCGAACTAGTCAGTTTGGTTCTAGTCAACAATGTGACAATGGATATCCCCTTCCGTTCCAAACCAACTTGTTCCTAGGTACCAAGACTACGTCTAAGTACCTCTCTATAGATCCCGAAATACATATAGATGTATTGGGTACCCCAACTATTCCTAACTAAGGGATCTATGCTCTATACCATAGAGCTCGTGCCATACCTGTGGCCTTCCTAACCATCACTCGAATCACATATAAACCCGTCGATGCTACTCATGAAACCCATCTCTGTGATCCCATCTTATTGGTTTCCTTAGTAGTGTAGCAGAAATGCTTCACTACTCGCTCAAGTGATGTGCAAGAGTGAAACTAGTCACTCTTTGGGTATTTTTAATAATACCACAAAGTCTCCTATACATCATGTGAGACTCTTGTGAAGATAAATAAATCTTCACTAACTTGGAGATTATAAAAAATGCATCTCCCGTGCCTGAATGCAACTTCCTGAACCTATAGGATTGTTTGTGCACATTACTAATGGTGAAGGTGTAGCTCCTTCCGTTAGCAATACTATGGTCTAAATCCATAAGGATTATGTGTAGGGATCCTGTTACTACTGAAGTTGCCTTATGTATACTACTATGATGGTCCTAAGTCCATCAAATACATGCGTAGAAGCATGCGTATACCTTATTGACGTTTGCAGAACAGGCATGTTACCATGCCATATCATTCTTACCTAAAGGCAAGTGCATATATAACGCCATGAGGTGGGAAATTTTTGGACAGCATTTCCCCAGGAAATGGAATCCCAAAAAATTTAAACCATAGCTCAGTGGCACATAGGCCACCCAATAACATAGGGCTTGACAGGCCCATGGCATGCACTCCATAAACTTATATGTGGATTACATGACCTGCAAAAACATAAAAACAAATGTTGGCAAAGATCCATACTTTAAGAGCTTAAACAATGATCAACACTTGATGTATGCAATCCCATTCATGCATGTAGATACAGAACATGCCATAACATAGATAAAATGCCAGAAAGCATAAAATATACGTCCCTGAGTAGTCTGATTTTGGAATTGCATGCATCCAATTGCTCTCGACAAGCTTCGAGACCTCTGCACCTTCCTCCTCAGGTCCTAAAATACACTTTGAAGTGTCCGAAAATATCGGAGCACTCCTCAAAACATAAAGCATGGTCAGGTGATTACAAAAATAATGCAAATTTAGCTCAAAAATGCATTAGTAATCCTTCTTTAGACCTGCAAAAACCACTTTAGGACCTGCAAATTTTCATAAACTGAAATATAAAGCATGTGCAAATAGGTCTAAGTGAAATTACTCAAATCGCCTTCCCGGTTTGAAAAATATGGCTCCCGGAAGGTAGTCTCCAAAAACTGTTCAGACTTTGCAGACCTGTTCAGACCTGCAAAAATTTTTACTTTCCAAAATCTTTTCTCATAAACTAAAATTAGACCTTGTGCTCTTCGAAACGAGCCGTAGCACGTCCAATTTGGAGTTTCCTAGCCCAAGATATGGCCATTCCAAGTGGGACATGTAAAACTAGTGGACTGTTGGAGGGGATGGAAAAAGTGTGAAAATGTGAATTTTGGGATGCCCAAAAGCATTCTTCCATCAAGAAAATACTAAATTTTTCTCCATAACCTCAGAGAGGGGTATATGAAGATGCTTGGGCCTATTTTTACCTTTCCAAATCCTCCCTTCGTGCATGCTAATTCGCTCCCCAAAATAGGCCTAAATCAAGATTTTTGCTTTTATACAAAAACTTGAATGGGAGCTCTTAGCAAGCTTTTAATCCACTCTAAGTGTGGATTTCTCTTGGATTATGCACAATAATCCATGGGAAGCCTCTAAATGATCTTTTTCTTACTCCGAGAAGTGGAGTTTGGCAAAAGATTAATTTCTGAAATTTTCCAAAAAGTGCGGGAAGGGGGTCTTTGAGGAAGTAAAATTCCTCCTTAACTTATCATTTTGATGAATCTAATGGTTCGCCTAAGAAGTCCATGCACCATACTCTCAGTATATATACTTTTTCCCATCCATCCATATTTATTGCACCTCTTTTGCCCTCTTCCAAAATGGGAATTTCTCAAATTGAGGTGCTGAAATTTTTCTCAAACTGTGATGGAAGGGGGTTTTGTGGAGCTTCAAACTCCCATCAAACTGAGGTATCTTTTGGATTTCTTGATCTTATATGGAAGTCAATACACCATACTATAAGTGTGCATGGTTTTCTCCATAAATCTATGAAAAATACCTCATCTTTTCCCCTTCCGAAAATGGCTACTTATCAAAAATAACCCCTGAAATTTATGTGTGAACCATGAAAGTAAGCTATTTTGGAGATACTCTAAACTTGGCCTTCTTATATTTTTGAGGTAGTCCTAGACCCCAAATGAGAGCATATACCTCATACTCTCCATACATGTGATTTCCCTCCAAAATCTTGGCCCCCTAATGCTTCGTTATCATTTTCAAAAAGTGAAAATTCTTACAAGAATTCAAAAATACCCAAACCTGGAACTTGAAGCCATAACTTCTTCTTATTGCAGAGGTTGTGAACAAAGACCAATCCTTTTACGTGTCTGATTACTTCTTCCAATGGCTTTGAGTCCGCGAACCTTCTTCTTCAGTGCCACGTTTACCATTGTCTTTCATAGAAGCTGGTGATTTTCCTCCAGTGGAGCTCCTTCTTTTAAGATATGTAATGGCTGCCTGAGCATGACTAATTACTGCATGGGTGTCCGCTCGTTGCTTGCCTTGATGATTATCTTGCTCTCCTCACATTCATGTGTGGGCGGCGGGGACGGTAGCTCACGCTTCTGCTACAAGAGATTTGGCTGCTCTAGAAGCATGAAAGAGGTTTGACGCCTTGGCTACTTCAAGTGCTTACCAAAGGCTCCACCTGAGTTCAAATCCCCCGAACTGCAGCGTCGGACGCGTGCCCAGAATTGAGCTCTGATACCACTATTATAGTCTTTTACAATCCTCTTCGTCGCCATAGCCTGAAATCAGCCACGCGCAGTCACACACAGAGAAAACGTTCCTTTTTTCCACCCAACCGCCGAGCAGTTTCTCATGAAGTACTCACATCTTCTCTATATGAGATAATAATCTCCTTTCTTCTACCCTTCATATAAGACAATGCTCCTCATGGAGCCATGTGGCACAAAGCCATAATATGACATCAATGTAGAAGATGGAAAATATATTTTTTTATTATGGATGAACCATACATTGAAGTGCATATAATGTTGGAGATTGAGGTCTATGGAAGCATGCAAAAATCACAAGGAAGAAGAAGAAGCTTGGAGCACAACACACAATAATGAATGTATTACCAAGTGAATGTACAAATATAAGTGATTCGTTAGGGTTGTAGGCATATATACAATTTGGGGGGGGGGGGGGGGAACCTCCTAAATACATAAAAAAGTGCCTCGGCAATCCTAACTGTGTTCACACACATCACTATCAAAACTCCAACTAGCCGCCTCTTGCTAGGCCAGTCATGGTGAAGAGTCTCCATGTCAAGTAGGTGTCGGAAGCCAATTGATGGGGAGTAATTCCAAAGGTGGTTACCTTGCCAAGGGTGGTGTCCCACATGAGCAACTACCCTCTCCAAAGTCATGGTGAAGAGTCTCCATGTCAAGCAGGTGTTTGCAAGAGTCTCCAAAGTCATGGTGAAGAGTCTCCATGTCAAGCAGGTGTCGGAAGCCAATTGGTGGGGAGTAATTCCAAAGGTGGTTACCTTGCCAAGGGTGGTGTCCCACATGAGCAACTACCCTCTCCAGCTAGCTGCCTCTTGCTAGGCCAGTCCATGGCATGAACACATATTAGAGGGCACTTTTGCCCTTCTCCAAGGACCACGTTGTGGCCTTCTCGTATTTATAGAAGAAGTTGTTTGGCACTCATTTGCAACTACTACTAGGACTATGATTGGGACTACCATTACTGTGCTCATGTGTGTAGGAGGAGTTCTTGGCTGTGTTGTACTATCCATTGCATCTCTATTGTGTTTATGTGGTTGTGCAGCTCACCCTAGTGTGTTGGACTAGTCCTACTATGTACTTTTGGAGTCATAGGATTGACTTTGGGCAAGTCTTACAATACATTGTGGAGTTCTTGGCAAGTGTTGAGACTATGATTTGTGAATGTTGTTTTCCTATAGCATTTTGGTCTAATTGGCATAGTGTGATGAACTGTTTCTTGTGTGTTTTATTACATGAAGCAATGCTTTTCCTAAATGTGTGCCATCAGTCATCATATTCTTGGAGTCTAAGTAATGGTACTCACTATTTTACCTACTTGATTGTGTGAGGAGTACATGTTACTTTCGAGTTATCTATTCTTTTGAGAACCCTTTTCTATACTATATGTACTACATCTTATTGTTTATACACTTTAAAGAATTTGACATTTGTTGAAAGTCTTTCTTGCACAGGCATGTTACAAGGTATAATTCCCTAAGGAGAACCCCCTTGAGTAGAAGGTGTCATGGAAGGTGTAACATCATGTCTTCTTAAAAGCATAGTCCCTATTTCTCTCTTCTACAAGTAATCAAATTAATTGAAAGTGTGACTATAAAATAAAGGTTATAGCACCCATGGGACCCTCCGATCCCAAACAAGAAGGGATAGAACACTTAACATCTACTATGAATAATAAGAACCCATAGGTCTCATAAGGATAGGATCGAACTCTCGTTGATAGATGCATTAAGAATGTGCAAAGGCTAACCAGATACATCCTTGAGGGGCCATAAGGATAACCAGATACTGTGATCCCCATAAGGACGAGGGCATGACCATGCCACCTACAGAGATTGAAACCTCACCCCACCAAAGAAAACAAGAGACCTAACCAATTGGCTTGTGTTATTTGACATGTTTTATGGCAAAGGACAAAAATGGAGGCTCGATAGACACTTACTACTATATAAGTGAATGGGCATAGTACCCACGAGACCCTCGTATCCTGCAAAGCAAGAGTTAGACAAAGTTACAATTGATTACAACTGATTTAAATTGCCAAACCCATTAGATGTTCAATGCGAGGTTCAATCCAAGACCTTCGCCTCAAGAGACCAGTGCTAAACCAACCCACCCATGGGACCAAGACTTGGTGAGAAGTTCTACCATAGACATGGGGCGAAACTTTTGATGCCTCGGTTAAGACGTGTGAACTCAGCTTTACTATCATTCCGTAGTCTGTCATCTCCGAAGACGCGTGTCACAAAGGCGACTACTTCAGCTCTAACGATAATCTTAGGAGCACAAGTGGCTACGCCAAAAGTTGCCACATTTCAAACATATGAAGGATGAAATTATATTACTTCGCACGGCCTTCTAGAGTGGTTGATCTTTTTGACGACATATGCACACATTGCTCCGAATCTCTGACCTCCAACAAGAATGGCGTCGCAACCTGTCACAGAAGCTGCAGCCCGGGAGTCCAGAGCCAATGTCCGAGAGGACATGGCCTTCATTACTTCTGGTGCCCGTGAGAAAGTAGACAGAGCAATGGCGAACGCGAAGTGCATTGGGAAGAGTCTGCTTCATCCCTTGGACAAGGAAAAGCGGAAGGACTTACAGTCCGACGCTGAGCGGGAGAAGGAGGCAGCCATCGAAAAGCGTGACGAGATTAGGGCGATCGCTACACAACAAGCGCACGAAGAAAGAGCCGCTGCGCGGAGCATGGTCGCTAAGGAAGTCTTTGAAGCTGGGGGTTCACGATATCCCGTGCTGATCACAAAGGAAGTGCAGAAACAGCCCCAACCCCATCTGCCTGGCACGGGCCCGTGTCCATCGCCTCCCAATAGGCCTCCCTACGAGAACTGGCACGATGTTCCTCTTGCACAATCACCACATGCAACTGCTGGTGAAGATCATGCTGAGGGTGTGCAGAGAGATCAGCGTCATTCTGAGGGACCACTTCGTCCAGCTAGCGCAACCGATAGATTCCGTGGAATTCATGCGGTTGATGATTCTGACATGTCTGAGGCTTCTACTAGGGTGGTTCAATGCTCAGCTCCACAGAACACAAATATCCAATCTGTTGATGCCGGAAAGGAGGCTCATTATGCCAATCGACACTGAGAAAGTCTTATTAGGCTGGCAGTTATAAAAAATGCAAGACGATTAGGCGGTCATGACTCAGAAATCTTTGGTTATTGGGCTGTCTGCTTTGATTGAACGTGTAAATACTTGAAAGTATGTCATTAATAGCTACAACAGACTTCCAGAGGTCATGTTATGAAGACGATGTAGATACCTGTTAGCGCGTAAGGTTTTTTATCATTATCATCTATCAAGTAATCTATGGCCAATGGATAGAGTGAATTTGTACTATGCTGCTACATAGATTGAATTCTGTACAAAGCTGCTACATTCTTTTCAAGGTTTTCTATCAGCAAGCTCGTATCAGAAGTACTTACCGAAGTGAGCCCCATTGAACGATTTCATCCTTAGCTTTGTAATATCCTTCATCGCTTGTTTCAATGGGGTGTCTTTGAGCCTTACGTCTCTGCAACTCGATGTTGATCTGAGTTTAAGAACCGTTCAATCTCCAATTTGGGGGGGAAAGTCATGTTTTCGATTTTCTACAACTATAATGGTTATTAACGTAGCTGCTTATCTTTTTGTTCAATGGAGATGTTTGAAACATTAGTTTACTTTTGGAACTTTCTGAGTACAGCAGATTCAAAACATGACTAGTTTACTTTCGGAAGGTTCCGAGTACACAGCTATTCGAGCTACGGGACGGCCAGCTGGATATGGAATTAGTCTGCTTGTGGAAGGTTCTCACGACAGCTATCTGAGCTATGAATAGTTGGATATGGAAATAATCTCTCTGATTCGACACGTTATAAACTCCTCTAATGTGGGCATTATTCCATTCTGTCTCTTCGAATATATTATCTGTTTCTAGTTTTTGGATTGGATGGAGTTGGGAAATTCTATATCAGCTATATTTGGTTAAATTTGGTCGGCTAAATTTTTGCTGGTGGTTGCGATTCTCTCTATTCTACATTCCTGGAATATCAATCTCTCATTTTGATTATGTTCTAATCGTTATTCCATATGGTTAACGTCAGTCCCTCCATTTTGGATAACACTTAATTGTCTAGCATGCATTGAGGGACACACGCCATCTATATGCAGTAGTGAATGTGCTTAATAGAAGCATCTGAACTATGAGCATTTGTTCAGGGAAGATTCTCCAACTTGTTTAGGGAAAACTCTTCTCACTGGTAGCTGCCGTTGGAGATATCTGTGTGGATGAATGTAAGCAGGCACATTCATCAACTCTGTTTTTTGGTTCTGTAACAGGAAAGTACTTGTCCATGTCTGGATTTGCATTTCCACTGCAGATATGCGTACATCAAAGCTCACAAAGTCAATATATATAATAGACATGTTGTCTAGATAAAAGCGTGCAACCTGCGGTGCATCGCTCTAAAAGCTTATGAGCATACATTTAGTTTCATGAGTCATTCTCCTTCATCAAACGGCCATATCCGATATAGTCATGGATACCTCACTCATTTCTGAATCGAGCTGTATTCTTTTAATACTATTTGAAGTGTTGGACTGAAAATGAAGGGTGATTTACATGTTTATGATTGGAAAGCAATGATCTCACTCACTACTGCGATTGCAAAAATCATTCGACTGTAATTTATGTCTAAAATCAAAATTTCAATAGCAACTAATAAAATCCATTTTGGATCAATAATCAATGTTTGAAGCTTATTTCTATTCTCTATGATCTAACAATTGAAGCGGATATTGTGATATAAATATTACCATCTTATCGGTGTATTCCGACTAGTTAGTGGGTATCAATGCATGCGAGATCACTATGTCTTTTGAAATCATGGTTTAAGAATGTGGAAGGTTCTCAATTAAGTCATTTTGAACGTCTTGCGTTACGTAGTTTGAGGTAGAGTATGAGCATTGGATCTCCCATCTACCGGTACTTCAAGATGTTTTTTCCCTAGAAAGTTGCTTTAGAACAAAAGAAATTCAACATCTATAAATCAGTAGTAGTCCTACATGTCGCATTGAAATGCAAGGTCTTCTTTCATAGATCTTGATTTATCGTCTTTCTTAAAATGTAAAATCTAATGAGAAGAAATGATGGGAAGTATTCATGGAGTGTGATAGAGTTGATTGACTCTGAAAACATAAAAATGAAGAATTAAGTTTAAAGCCTCTTTGAAACTTCCATCACACATACAAGAAGAGTGTGGTTTTTTCAAGCAATAGGCATATTGTTGGAGATCCTAACTTGCGAATGTGATCTTTAACAATCAACAATAGATGAGGTGGTTGGGGTTGTGAATAATTGAAGATGGTGGATGCACTCAAGCAATATGACAAGCTTACGTTCCAAAATTTTCTCCTAAGTTGGACCATTTTTATGTGTGACGCAGCTTTGAAAATATGTTTATAAGTCCTTTCTTGTAAGCTACTCTCATATAATATGAGTGCTCGAACTTGAGCAGTGATTTCCAGTTCAAGGATTTTTTTTTGCAATCAAATCAAACCTTTGACAAAGGTTAAAGACCTATTTTATTTAGATTGGACATTAGAGCACGAAGACTACTTTCAAAACCCACCTATAGAAGTGAACAAACCCTTATTTGTACTTGTTTTTTAGGAGTTTCTTAAAAATTCATGTTCTGACCCAAGTGTCAAGTTCTTAGGAACTCATGTTCCTTGTCCATGAGTGAAGCATCCTTGCATGTGTGTGTATGTGCGTGAGTGTGTGAGATTCTTCTTGTGTGTGGATTTTAGCAATGGTGAAGATTGTCATACCATGGAATCATCTCTTAGATTGACATTTTCTGGGTGATGAATCGATTGATGATGATCGATTGATGATGCCAGTTGGTACTTGTGTCATGTGAGCGAGTGTACATTGAACACTTTGACCCCATTATTGGGGATATGACTCGTTGGTCATCGTGCTTGGAGGATCACATTTGTTAAGGTTAGTGGACACAAAGGTTTTTGTTTGGGAGAAAATTTCCATCATTTTTAGTCTATTTGCATTAGGGTTAGGTAAGTACATAGGTAGAAATCAACCCTTAGATTAGGGGTTTGCATCATCTTTTGAGCTTTCCATTGAACACATACCTTTGCATCATCATCTTTGTTTTAGCCCTTTAGGGGAACTTGGGTATGTTGCCTTAAAATAATAACACCTTAGGAGGTTTCTTGGAAATATGTTTGCGAAGATTGAGAAGGTGGGGGGGGGGGGGGGTCTCTTTTGTTTTCAAGAATGATCACTTCTGTAGCTAGATAAGGCAACTGAGGTCCTCATTACTTTCGTATCGGCGATAGAGAGTGGAGGGGCTAATGTATATTTGGAAAATAATCCTTCCGTAGCAAATCCACAAGAAAGGGTTTCTTGTAAGGTACAATTTGAATGTACCTCGGTATGCCTTTTCATTAAAGGATGCAAGCATGTGGGGAGAGGTCATTTCCACTCTTATGCATTAACGACAATAACACATGCTAGTTGAGACTTGTAGGTACATAGGAATGTGGAGAATCTAGTGTAGGAACCAAGATCTCGGGCTTCTATTGACCCATATGTGTGTGTGTGTGTGTGTGTGAGAGAGAGAGAGAGAGAGAGAGAGAGAGAGAGAGAGAGAGAGGAGAGAATGGAGAATACCATGGGGGATGGCTTAGGATATGGAGAATACCATGGGGGATGGCTTCCCGCGGTAGTTTCCTAAATGAATACAGAGGCATCGCTTGGGATGTAAACACCCCTATGTGAGCTTAGGAAGCATAAAAAAGAACATGCAAAGGCATGAACTCTTAAGATTATTACATTGAAAGATATGGAATATTCCTCAAGTTTCCAAAACAAGGAAGATGCCCAAATTTTAGGGTGGAATGATGTCTCTACAGTAAATCCCACAAGGACATTGTCGAAGGAGTATACAAACATATTGAGGGTGAAAGCCTAAGAGATAGTCCAAATGGATTGAGGATATGAGTGAATGAACAAAGAAAGTGGAAGATTTCTCGAAAGGAACTTCAAAAAATCCCTTTAAAAGACCCCAAAACATTGAAAGATGTCTCTACTAGGGACATTGGACCTCAAAACATTGAACGATTGAGTTTGAGTGAGAAAAAGGTCCCTCCCCCCGCCCCCCCCCGTCCCCTCTAGTGTATGAAGCTTGTAAGGGAAAGGAAAAACATGAAATAATCCAAGAAGAGGTCAAAGCATATAATTCATGCAAATATTTAGGGGACTATGTCCCTCTAGAACACCTCTACTAGGGATATCGGAATTGAGTGTATTTTTGCACTACAACAGCTAGAGGAGAATTGTAGAACATAAGCTAAAGGAGATAGTAGACATAAAAAATGGTTTGAAGTCAGAATCTGAGGAACGATGTCTCTAACTCCTAGAGACTATTGGATGAAATTAGGGGTAAATTGAGTTGACAAGGGGTGTGGAGTGGGCGGGGGGACTACAAAAGGATCCTCTAACTGCAATAAAAACTTTGAAAAAAGGAAAGGAAAACAATTCCAATTTACCAAACAATGTCGCTAGGCTAACATCCGCTAGAAACAATGTCCCTAGGCTAACATCCGCTAGGCCCTCTATGCTTGATGGATCTCGATACATGCATATTTGATGCTTCCAAGCCCTTGCTACCCGATGCATTTATGGATGCATGCTATCACATGTTTCCGAATGTGCACTGCTTACTGATGCTTCCAACAGGGTTGCATGAACAAACTGCTTGTAACTCCCTCCATGTGTGTTTATTTGATATGTGCCTTAGCTCATTTGTAAGCTCTCAAAAAGTGCTACAATATGTTTAAGGGAAAATTGCAAAAACAAGAGGTTTAAAGCCCTATACAAAGCTCAAAGAATTTTTGGCCCTCGCCAAAGCTATGTAACACTCCCCTGTCCTAGATCTTGTTGTCCTCGACAATATTGTTGTTGAGCCTTGGTGGGTGATCTTGTCAAGTTGAGTAGTCCATGAGCTACTCCTCTTCTATGGTGTATGGAGCATCTCGAACCTACTATCAATTTGA